>CM035406.1:113579681-113582181 GCA_020310875.1 Ceratopteris richardii
GTTTCCTTCCATGCCATACCTCATATGGTGTCAAATGATGAACTCCAGCAGTAGGTCTCTATTCATAATGTACACACTTGTGCTAACAGCTTCAACCCAAAAAGAATTAGGCAAACACATATCATTTGGCATGCTTTTAGACGCTTCTGCTATGATTCTGTTTCTTCTTTCTGCGACTCCATTTTGTTGTGGAGTATACCTGCATGTATCTTCTCTTTTGATACCTTCATCATACAAAAAATCAGTAAAAGCTTGAGAGAAATACTCTCCCCCTCCATCGGATCTTAGCTTCTTAACATATCTTCCTGTTTGCTTCTCGACAAATGATTTAAAATTTTTGAAACAATCAAAGACTTCACTCTTATGTTTATTGAAATACAAAAATGTCATTCTACTATGATCATCAATGAATGATACATAGTACTTATTACCAGCCAAGGATGCCTCTTTAGTAGGACCCCATACGTCCGTGTGTATAAGGTCTAGCAATCCACTGCTTACATAGCTTGAATGCTTAAAAGGCTGTCTACTCTGCTTACCCATTTGACATGCTTCACAAAGATGCACCATATGTTGCTTAGTAATATCAGGTAATCCTTCAACAATCCTCTTCTTTGATAGCTCCTTTAACTTGTGTACATTCATGTGTCCAATCCTTTTGTGCCATAGATCAAGCTCTGCTATTCGATGCATACCATAAGAGAAATAGTTTGTATGATTTGGGTTTACCTTGAATGTAAACAATCTACCTTGTTTTTGACCTCTAGCAATTAACCTCCTTTGCTTTGGATCCTCAATGAAGCAACCTGCATGATTAAATCTTATATGCAAACCTTTTTCTACCATTTGACCAATTGGCATCAAATTCTTAGTGATCGTTGGCACATAAAGTACATCCTTCAAGCAATTTGTCTTGCTCTTATCCTGCATGACAACATCTCCAACCTACATAATCTTATGTGTTTTTCAACATGTCCTTTACATGAAGGATTATGCATATTAGAAAACCATCAAGCATCATGTGACATATGGTTAGAACAACCACTATCTACATACCATACATCACTATTGCAATTCATCTTAGTTTCTACATTCATCATAAGAAGAGAATCATAATCTTCACTTTTACCTTCAACTGCATAATTTCGTTGTTGTTTACCTCTTCTTGAATAGCCTCCTCTTCGATTACCACCTTGATTATTTTCATTTTGATAACAATCTTTGGCATAGTGTCCATAGCTTCCACATATATAGCAATTGTTGTTATCTTCACTCCTTTGTCTTTGATTGTAGTTGTAGTAGCCTCTCGTACCTCGAGCACTTGATCTTCCTCTTCCTCTTGTGTTGAAGAAGCCACTTGAAGTCCGTTGATCATCGCTCCTTCTTCCTCGACCTCTATTTGAACCTCTTCTACCTCTGTTTCCACCTCTTGATGATCCTACATAAAGAGCTTGTCCTTGAGATCCTTTATGATTTGAAGTAGAACCATTTAGATTCATCTCCTCCGTGACCATGAGAGCAACAAGCTGATCAAAGTCTGGTAATTCTCCTCTAACATAAACTAAAGTAATGAATGGTTTCCATCTCTCATCATCCTTGAGTCCGTTGAGAGTATGTGCAACCAAGTCGTCGTCCTCCACATGAGCTTGAGTTGATCCTAGTTGATCTGCAATCTCTTTAACCTTCAACAAGTAATCATTGACCGATGTCCTTGTATCTTTCTTTATGTTATTCAACTCATTTTTGAGTTGAATCTTCCTTGCTCTTGTACCTGTAGCATACAACCTTTCCAATGCAAGCCAAACATCTGTACTTGTGTCTAGATCTTGTATGTGTCCTACCATTGAATCTTGAGTATTTTGTGATAAAATGAATACAACCCTTTTTTCTCTTTCATTCTAAAGTCTAAACTCCCTCAATTATTGCTGATTTGGATCCTCTGGTAATATAGGTTTGATATCCGTTCCATCAATCAAACCATACAAGCCTCTACCTTGCAAGTATGTTGTGATTCTAAATCGCCATGCTTGATAGTTGTTCTTATCAAGCTTCTCTATTTGTGCATGTTGATCGCCCATTGTGTAAATACTAAACTTCCTCCTTTTGTATATGTGTGATAAGAAGAAGTATGAGATTTACCTTTGTAATAAAGTTTATGCACCTTCCTTTGCTTGAATGATGCTTGATATGCTTCCTTGCTATCTCCTTCTACCTTTGTGTAGTGTCGATGATGAACCGTTGCTCCAATAGCTTCAAATTCTTCATCAAGGTATTATAACCTTCTCCAAGCTTCAATTCCTTGCTCTGATACCAATGTTAGAGTTTATTGACCTCCAAAATATAGCTGGAAGTAGGCGGAACCCCCTAGGAACAAGTTGTCCTTCTCGCAAACTCCATCACAGAAAACCAGTCATGCTTGCAGAGCTTACTCTTCTCTACTGGATTAGAATTTTTTAAAACTGTTTTAACCATATATACTAGAGACTAAGAGCTTTCCAAT
>CM035406.1:113584681-113587181 GCA_020310875.1 Ceratopteris richardii
AACAAGCTGCTTTGTACTCTGCTTCAGTGGAGGAGAGTGCGAGAGTTGGTTGCTTCCTACTTACCCAAGAAAATATTCCTGAACCAAGTGAGAAACAATATCCAGAAACTGATTTTCTAGAATCACAATCTCCAGCCCAATCTGAATCACAATATCCTTGGAGTGTATCACCTGTGGTATACAAAATACCAAAATCCAAGGTTCCTGCAATGTACCTTAGAATTCGCATTCCAGCATTCCAGTGACTCTCCTTAGGTTTGTTGGAAAACCTGCTTAACACTCCAACAGCATAGCAAATGTCTGGTCTAGTGTTGCACAGAAAAATAAGACTTCCAACGAGCTTCCTATACTTCTTAGCATCTACATCAGGCATGTTATCATCCATAGATAGCTTATGATTTACCTCCATAGGTGTGCTAGTTGGTTTGCAGTCCATCATTCCAAATGCCTTGAGAATTTCTTTGGAATATTTTTGTTGTGAGATGAAAATGCCATCCTTCCTTTGCCATACTTCAATTCCCAAACAAAAATGGAGTAGACCTAAGTCTGTCATTTCAAACTCAGTTCCCAAGCTGATCCGAGTTTGATTGATGAGTTCCTGATGATCTCCTGTAATGATCAAATCATCTACATATACAATGACAACAACTAGCTTGCTATCCCTTTTCGCTACATACAAGTTAGCATCAGAAGTACTTCTTTCAAAACCCATATTTTTGAAAAAATGATCTATTCGTTGGTACCAAGCCCGTGGAGCTTGCTTAAGTCCATACAAAGCTTTCTTCAACCTGCAAACTTTATTTTCTGAATTGAGCACCTCAAAACCTAGTGGTTGAGATACATATACCTCCTCCTTGAGGTGACCATTCAAAAATGCAGATTTGACATCCATCTGGAAAATAGGCCAAGACTTTTGTGCAGCTACTGCAAGTACCGTCCGAATAGTTGTCATGCGTGCTGTTGGTGCAAAAGTTTCTTGAACATCAAATCCTTCAATCTGTGAAAAACCCTGTGCAACTAATCGTGCCTTATACTTTTCTAATGTTCCATCAGCTTTATACTTAGCTTTCCAAATCCATTTAGTACCTATTACCTTCTTCTTTGGCGGCAAGTCGACTAGATCCCATGTATCATTTTTGAGTATACTATCATACTCAGACTGCATTGCCGCTCTCCAATCTGGATCATCAATGGCTTCTTCAATGGTGGTAGGTTCCTTTATCGAACCCATGATATCTGCCATTAGAGCCATGTTAACAATGTGTTCTGAGGCTCTTCTTTGCTCCTCTATTCTCTTTGATCTTCGTAATCCATCCGATGATGATTCTGGTACATCTACATGTGGATTAAGATCATCAAAGAGCTGTTGTGCCCACTTCGGTAGTGGCTTACGCTGTGCAGCTACAACTGGTTGGCTTTTTATTGAGGAAATTTCTCCATCAGATGTTTCCTCCTCCTCAACTTTAACCTGTCTTTTGATAGGCACAAGGTGAGATATTTCTCCGCTTGATGAGATAGTAGATTTACCTTTATCTTCTACTAAGTGTGGTCGTTCATCAAACACCACATCTCGGCTGACAAAAATCTTCCTTGCCTCAGGATCCCATAACCTGTATGCTTTAGACTCTTCACTATATCCTAGGAAGACACACTTTTTGCTTTTTGAATCCAACTTTGATCTTGTTGAATCAGGAATATGTGCATAACAGAAACAACCAAAAATTCTGAAATGCAAAACTGAAGGCTTTTTACCAGAATATGCTTCTTGAGGAGTCATCCCCTTCAGTGCTTTTGTGTAGCTTCGATTGAGGATGTAGACTACTGTATTGACTGCTTCTGCCCAGAATGAATCAGGCATGTCTTGAGCCTTCAACATACAACGAGCCATTTCAACTACTGTCCTGTTCCTGCGCTCAACAACGCCATTTTGTTGGGGTGTATGAGCTGTGGTAAGTTGCCTTTTCACACCATGCTCCTTACAGTAATTGTTGAATTCTGTTGACAAGAATTCACCTCCTCTATCTGTTCTAAATTTCTTCAATTTCCTTCCTGATTCATTTTCTACATACTTATGCCACGTTTTAAATTTTTCAAAAGCATCAGCCTTCTCTCGAATGAAATAAACCCACATCTTTCTACTATAATCGTCGACTAACAGCAAGAAGTAGAAAGATCCTCCTAAAGCAGGTGTAGACATTTTACCGCAGAGATCAGCATGTACCAACTCTAGAGGAGCTTGAGATCGATTGCTGGTCTCTCTTTGAAATGCCTTTCGTTGTTGCTTGCCCATCATACAAGCTTCACAAGGTTCCTGCAACTCTGAAAATGCAGGCATATGAGCAACCATCCCTGTTCGTTGCATCTCCTTCAAAACTGCAAATCTGAGATGCCCAAATCGTCGGTGCCATAACCTGCTTACATCTTTATCTTCTGTAGCAGTTAAAGCACTTAACTCATACAAGTTATCCCGTCGTATGCCTTTACCTACAACATTACCTGA
>CM035406.1:113592181-113632181 GCA_020310875.1 Ceratopteris richardii
TGCCTCCAACAGGAGTAACGTACACTAAATTCGATGGATTCCCAGGTGATGACCCAGATGCTCATGTACGCACATTTGAGATAAGTTACGCAGTACTTAACCATCCACCGGATCCGGCGTATAAAGCTATTGTCTTTCAGTCTACATTGGTCAATGAAGCAGCTAGATGGCTTACAGAATATGATATTAATCACTTCGGCACCTATGAAGCAGTACGAGATGCCTTTCTGCAAAGATTCAGGCTAAAGAAGAATCTAGCCGAAATTTTTGACTACATGCAAAACAATAGACAGAAGATAAATCAAACAGTACAGGAATACGCCACACTATTCAGGACTCATTTAAGGCAGTTACCACCAGCACATGCCAACCTGTCTGATGACGTTATTACTCAATGGTTTATCAATGGCTTGAACAGCGAGTCGTAACAAAGGAGAACTATGTCGTAAAAAGAGAACACTTACGTCAAAAATTACATGTTTTCACCTCATTTTTGGAATTCCTTTACACCAGTATACATATATTACAAAAATGAGGTGAAAACAAGTAATTTTTGACGTTTTTTGTCATTTTCTCAAAAAAAAATGAGCTCAAAATGTAGTCAAAATTTCACTATATTAGGCATTGACGTGTCCCAAAATGTATATGATAAGACATTGACATGTCCAAAATCTATATGCTAAGACATTGACATGTCTAAAATATATATAAGAATGTAGAAGTCAATAGTTTTTACACAAAAATAACATTTTAGACATATCTTTAATGGGTGGATATCTGATTGTTATTCAAAATTGCTACAAAACATGGTTTCATTAACCAAACTACTTTGAGGCATTTACATAAGCACTAAAAATGTCTGAGAGCTTCAATGCAACTCACAACTTTGTCGATCTATGTCTACACCCTCATCATCTGATGCACTTGATTCAGTCTCATACTGTTGAGAGCTCTCTTCTTCTTCTTCTATATCCACAAGAGCTCTATCTTCATCCACGTACATACCAAATTCTGCAGGATCATGCACAACTCTTCTTGTTTTCCTATGATTTCCTGTACCACATACATCTGGAAGCTTTTGTTTTATCATGTTGATGGTTGCTTTCCTCAAGTGACCAGTTTTTGTCAAGGAAAAATCATAAACAAGAATATCTACATCATCCATTTTAAGAGTGCATGTGCTTCGAATATTCTTTTTCCTTTTTGAACCTGTTCGTTTAGCATCACACACCATTTCTAAGTTATATTTACCTGTGAATGCATTACTACTTTTAGTGTAATACCAATGCACCACCAAAGCCTCTATTCTTCTCTGATCAATATCTTTAGTTATCTCTAAAACCTTTGCAATCCAAAATGGTCTGGTAGCCTCATCACCATCAGCAAGTACTGCAATAAGCGTTCCAACATTTATCTCTATTAAATTTCCTTGCCATCTTGCTTCTGCCTGTTTTGTCATCCTTGGGCCTACATAAATATTTCTTTCTGGTGGATGTATAAAACTTTGAAGTGCATCTGCATTACATGCTTGGGCCACATTCACGGATCTTTGTGTACAAAAATCCAATGTGAATGGAACATCAACTGGCCAGTGACCTGCAATTGTATACTGTATAATCTCTTCTTGATGATTGAAAAAGTCCTCCCACCAAGATACATCTTGATCTCCAGCATATTTTTTTGCACGCTCAATATGTCTCTTCTTTTCAATGAGTGCATGCATCCAGCTTTTACTTTGATCAACCACACTTCCACATCTTTCTGTATTGTTTTTATCTTCATATGGTGATTGTTCTGCACCATACACTGTTACAGTAGACAAATTAGGCACCTGCAATAAGAATCTGCATCCCTCTGTAGGCTCCCACCCAAGAGAAGATGAATATTGCTTTGCAAATAAAAGGGTTATTTCATCAACCCTCCTCATCAAGAATACATGGTTGAAACTAATATTGTGCAATGGAGCCAAAACCTTAGCACTGTTATCAAGGCCCATTGAGCAAAAGTGCTTAAAGTCATAAATCTGTGTGAGGTGTTGAACTTCTGGTTTTGGAGTATATGCTTCTGAAATCAGCTCAGATAAAATCGGAAGAGTAAAAGCATTGTTACGTGCCAACTTCTTAGAGAAAGTACTGAACATTTGATCAATGTGATCATGAGTGTGGCCAACCAGAAGAAAATTTACCTTAACCTTCTGAAATACCTGTTTTTCAACAAGCATGCTTAAATATCCAAAGACTGTAGAATTTTTATTCTCTCTTGGAGTATTATCTAGTTGCAAATATAGAGTTGGTGGCAAAAGACCCTTCCATGATTGCAAAACACGATGAATGACAGTAACTGTAAGGTTTGGATCATTATGCACATTCGGATATGTGAAGAAAACCTTGGACATTACAGTTCCATTGTATACCAAAGCGCCAACCAAATGCATTTGCACAAGGACTTCATCTCCAATGTCCTTAGGGATGCGATAAAAATGTGGCAAACAGGTTTTTTTTTGATCCATACCATCGATCAACAAACACATATAACGCTCCGGATTTCTGAGTGCCTTACTTCGATGATGAATTGCTTTCTTTCTCTCTAATGCTTGACTGTCACGATGGTTGTTAAGAAGGTTTTTAAAATTATGCTTTTCCTGTGGTGTTGTAGCCCCTTTTGCCATGTTTTTCAAAGTGGCACAAACTGAACATTCACCCATTCTAACTTTACGAGGAATATAAACATTGTTAAACTCCTCCTTCCATAATCGAGTAAAGTGAAGATACAACACATACTTCTCATTTCTATTTTCCATGTCTTCTCTATATATTTGAAATACCTCTCGACGAGTAAAGTTATCTGACAAGTGCAACCTTCCAGTTGTAGGCATAACTTCACAATGCAAGCTAAAATAGTTCATCATCCAATTCATTGCATGACGTCCAACAGATCCTTTGGTCCCACCATGGAACGTATCCAAAATGAGATCCCCATTCAAAAACCCTTGTTGAACCCTATGTATTCTAAAATTTCCTACACCCATTGCAATTTTAAATGCAGCCCTACAACATGGCATCCCTTGAGTAAAGAAATATTCAAAACCAACACGCGTTACTGACATGTTATCCTCAATCATTTGCATGCAAGAAACAAGGTATATATCTTGCCTTTCACTATCTAAATGGAGGAATTTTTCTCTTATGTGCTTTAGTTTCTTCATCCCTAAATTATACAAGCATTTCAAACCACAACAATGCTTCACAATATCCAATGCAATCTGTCTATCTGAAGTAAGAAATTTAAATCTTTTTCGACTTACTTCACGAGACCTTCTTTTAAATCGTAGATTGAGCTTGCTGTGCTTTTTCGTTGCTCCACATGCACTTGAGTCAGAAGGGAGATCAATGGTTGGATCAGATGGGAGATCAAGAGGTGCATTTGTATGAGCAGCATTGCACTGTGAATTGGATAACTTAAATGACTCAACAGAAAACATGGAATCATCAGCACGTTCTAAATCATAGGGATCATCACTTCTCTGGAAAGGCTCAACTGAGAACAATGAATCAATATGAGCAGAGGAAGCTGATGCCCAAGCATCCACTGAAAAGATTGAGCTCATCTTCACTGAGTTCACAGAAGACTGGAGATGAATGACCTTTTTAAATAAGTAGAAATCCGAGATCAAGTGAAGATATCACATCAAATGTCACATCAAGAAGATATGAAATCAAAAGCTTATTAAAGTACATTAAATAACATAAAACATCAAATTACATCAAATCACTTAATTACTCAAATATACACTAATAAGGGAACCAAAGATTTGATTCACTTTTGATTCAAATAAGAAACACAGTTGATTTCTAACTTCATATGAGTCATTCAGTCTAAGCATTGTGAATGAATCAAAATATATCAAAGTTGGTTCCAATAGGAATATATAATAAAATTATTTGGATGAAATTTTACAAGAAGAAATTTTACAACTGGAATATATCCAAGTTGAGTTCCAACTGGAATATGCTATGCCATTGAACACTATACAAGAAGAAATTATACATTTGGTTAAGATTTCAAGGATTAGGTTTTATTGTGGTCTTGGCTAGATATCAAAGAGGTAGATGAAAGTATATTGAAAAAGAATTATGTGTAAAAGAGGCACACAGAAAGTATATTCATACATTGATTTTCCATTTCAACAATGTGTTACAAGATAAATGTGAATATGAACTAAAGTGTGGAGGATAACACTATAAAGATGTCATTAATCTCACAACTTAGACCTAATTTTCTTCCAAGCAACAGACTCTAAGAAAAACATCTACATGAGATTAGAAATCCTCATGTACATACCATACTGTTGCCATTGAAGTTTAATTTCCATGCAAATGTATATAAATAGTTGCAAGGTTCTGTACTAGAATGTTTATTCATAGTGATTTTCCATTTCAACAGTGAGTTACAAGATAAATGTGAATATGAACTAAAGTGTGGAGGGTAATACTATGAAGATGTCATTAGTCTCCCACATTTAACACAACTTTGACTTGATTTTCTCCCAAGAAAGAGATTCTTAGAAACAAATCTCTACATGAGTTGAGACATCCTCATGGACATACCATACTCTTGCCATTGAAATGTAATTTCTATGCAAATGTATATAAATAGTTGTAAGGGTCTATGAATATTTCATTAAAGTGGCTCTGAAACAGCCTATTTGTGTGGGTGCTATTCCCTGGTTAGATAAGTTGACAGATTTAGTTAGCAAAAGGACTCATTCAGTTAGATCCAGTTAGTTTCTGGTTCAAGTTACCCAATTGCCTATAAATACCAGAGGAGGAGATCATTCGCATTTTCAAAATCCACGAGCAAGAGAGAGCAGCAGAGCACAGACAGCCATGGAGCACAGAGGTCAGCATACCAGCAAGCCAAGCCTGATGGAGAAGAAGAATGTTGGCAAAAGTACCAAGAGGTAGACAAAATCATAACTAAAAAAAAGATTCCAAAAAGATTCCCTCTGTATGTCTGTGTAAATTTCTCATTTCTAGGTCTCTATTTTTCTTGCCTCTCTAAATATGGATCCAAAGCATGTACAGGTCGATGCCTGGCATCGACTTTAAGGTGTAAGTCGATGCCAGGCATCGACTTAGGATTGCAAGTCGATGCCAGGCATCGACTTGCAGGAGCAGGTCGATGCCAGGCATCGACTTGGGGCTGCAAGTCGATGCCAGGCATCGACTTGCACCCACAAGTCGATGCCTAGCATCGACTTGCAGGAGCAAGTCGATGCTAGGCATCGACTTGTGGGTGCAAGTCGATGCCTGGCATCGACTTGCAGCCCCAAGTCGATGCCAGGCATCGACTTGGTCCCAAAAAACGATGCCAAGCATCGACTTGCCAGCATCATCATGCACTGAAAAGTCCATGCCAGGCATCGACTTTTGGGTGCAAAATCGATGCTTGGCATCGGCTTTTGGGCCCAAATCGATGCTTGGCATCGACTTTTGTGCCCAAGTCGATGCCAGGCATCGACTTTGTGTTCAAGTCGATGCCAGGCATCGACTTGAGGGTAAAAGTCGATGCCAGGCATCGACTTGGCCCAAAAGTGGATGCCAGGCATCGACTTGGGCCCAAAAATGGATGCCATTCATTGACTCTTGCACCCCCAACTCGATGCCTAGCATCGACTTTCACCCTCAAGTCGATGCCTGGCATCGACTTGCACACAAAGTCGATGCCTGGCATCGACATGCACTTAAACATCGATGCCTGGCATCGACCTGAAGCTCAAAATCCATGCCTTGCATAGACATGGGCTGATATTTCTTATTGCTTGATATTTCCAATTGCTTTCAAGGATGCGGAGTACAAGGATGAAAGGCCCATTAAGAAGCTCAGAGTCACCATGGGCTCTGCTGACCAGCAACGTGACAAAGGCAGTGGTCACCAAGCAAAGGCAAAGAAAATTATTGCACCATTATCCTCTGAGAAGGCCAGCAACCCACTAGGAATATCCTCAGGTGGACAGAGTAGCATTAAAATTCTTGTGGAGGATCCAAATATGAAGGAAAGGTCGAGGGAGACAGAGGTCATGAAGACAGATCGTCCACTTCGGGACATGACAAATCTCGAATGGTGCCTTCAGTACGTGGAAGAGAAGAATGCAGTCCTCCTTGTGTTTGTAGGGGCCTATGGCAGAGGAAAGATCACGACAACACAAGGTTTTCAGTATGGCCTTGTTTACAAATTGGATTATGAAGATGAAGATTCTGATGTCGGAGAGTGTTAATCTCCTTCAGAATAACCTACTCTTGTGATTAGAGCACCTCTATACCAAGAGTAAGTCAAGACTTCACAACACAAACATTCTATTGCACAATTTCTTTAAATTTATCTTCACAGGTTACTTTTGTCTGAAACTGTCATTCTGAACAGTCGACTTAACACCTGTAACTTCTAAGACTTGATTCTCCTTGAATAGAACCCGTTTAAGCAAATGCTTCTGGTTACGAGTAGCTTATCTTCTAACTTAAAGATTAAGCTCTCACTCATGCAAAACTTTAAAGTATGCACTGAGAAATGATCAAAACATTGATCACTGGAAATGCGCCTGTTTCAGTAAACTTTGAACACTCAACACATACGAATGTTCCTACTGACAATTCTCAGTTTCTGTTTACAATTAAACTCTGAAAGTTAAGCTATAGATTGATTAACTATAGACTTAGATATCCTCAATAGGATTTCACAAATCATCTATCACAGATGAAGAACACACAGAAATTTCGGCGCAACTTTTCTTCGACTACTCAGAAAGTTACAGTTGAGTGATGAGAGGAAAAACTCAACTAACTTCTCATTCTTCTCTTCTATTCCTTTCTCTCTCGTATATGTCTCTCATACTTTTCTTTCTATCTCTCATACTACGCGCCTCGACATTTTCAGGTATTTATAGATAAATTTGTACAAGCTTATAACGCGGACTATACTACTGTACATATGTGTACAATTTTTCCGGTTCTTCTTCTAAGCTTCAAACTTTGTTCTTTTCTTCCTCCATTCATCCTTCAACTCTTCATGAACTGAAAACTGTAAAATTGATCTATTCCGGTAACATTCCGGTGACTTTCCTGTGACCTTCCGGTACTGTTCCGGTACTGTTCCGGTGACCTTTTTAAAGACATTTTTGCTAAAGTCTCTGCGGACTTAAAGACCTTCAATTGTTGATTGTCTTGCACCAACAGCTCCCCCTCAATCATCAATTGAGGTTTTCTCTGTCTTCTTTATTCCTGCCATATCTTTAAACCTTTGTAACTTAGGTCCATCCAAGCTTTTTGTAAGCATATCAGCTATCTGATCTTTCGTTGAAGTATGAATTACTTCAATCTCCTTATCCATCACCTTCTCTCTTAGAAAGTGATACTGAATCTCAATGTGTTTAGTCCTGGCATGAAAAACAGGATTAGCAGCTAAATATAATGAACTCATATTATCTCCAAATATGATTGGAGTCCTCTGTATAGTGTCAAAAACCCTTCATTAAAGTCTTTAGCCAAATCACTTCCTTTGCGGCTTCGACCATGCCTTTGTACTCAGCTTCGGTAGAAGACAAAGCAACTGTATGTTGCTTCTTGGAACACCACGAGATTAGCTTATCTCCCACATAACACATGTATCCATAGGTTGACCTTCTGTCATCTGGATTACCTGCCCAATCTGCATCACTGTATACTTTGATATTTGTATCTGATGTAAAACCATAATACAAACCTTCTTTGAGTGTACCCTTAATGTACCTCAACACCCTTTGTCCTGCAATCCAGTGTTCTTTCCTTGGACAGTGCATGAACTGAGACAATACTCCTACTGCATATGATAAATCAGGTCTGGTTAACGTAGCATAGATAAGACTACCAACCAAACTCTGATATTGTCTCACATCCTTGAATTCTTCACCTCCAAACTTACTCAGTTTGTGATTCACCTCCATTGGAGTAGGTGCTATCCGGCAATCATTCATTTTAAACTTGATTAACAAGTTCTTCAAATATCTTTCTTGGGTCACGAATACTCCATGCTGAGTATATGTGATCTCCATACCCAAGAAGTAAGACAAGTCTCCCAAGTCACTTATCTTGAACTCCTTTTCCATTTGCTTCTTGAGTCTTTGTATACCTGACTCATCTGTTCCTGTAAGGATTATATCATCAACATATATGCACATGTATATGAAACCATTATCACTTGCTTTTATAAGCAGACTACTATCTGCTTGAGACACCTGGAAACCAAGTTCTTTCAAGAACTTTACCAGTCTATAGTTCCACGCTCTTGGCGCTTGCTTCAAGCCATACAAAGCTCTCTTGAGCTTGCACACATGTTCTGGATATCTTTTATCTCTGAACCCTTGAGGTTGCTCCATGAACACATCATCTGAAATATAACCATTCAGAAAAGCATTTTTCACATCTAACTGACATAACTTCCAACCTTTGCTCGCAGCAACAGCTATGAGCGTTCTGATAGTTGTCATCTTTGCTACTGGACTATAAGTCTCATCATAATCAACTCCATAAGTCTGAGCAAACCCTTTGACAACAAGTCTAGCTTTGTATCTAGACACACTTCCATCTGCAAATCTTTTGGTCTTGTAGACCCACTTGCATCCAATAATCTTCTGGCTATTTGGTTTAGGAACTAAATCCCATGTTTGATTTTCCACCAATGCATCATGTTCTTCTTGCATAGCTTTTTCCCATTTTTCTTTACCTTTTGCCTCTTCATATGTAGAAGGGTCTTCATCTGCTTTCACTATGTAAGCATAATCTTTCGTAGCCAAAAATGAAGTATCATAACTGTACCTTGTAGGTTGCCATCTATTTCTTGATGACCTTCTGAGTTCTCCGGTCCTTGAGGTTTCTGGTTCTTCACACTCAGGATCAAATCTTGGCCTTTCTGCAACTTCTTCCTGCACTTCATAATTTTCTTCTTCATCAACTATTTGAACCTTTGATTTACCTTTCTTCTGATTCACTTCTTCTTCATCACCTGTATTGTTATTAACTGTTCCTGCATACCAAGAACTTTGTTCATCAAACGTAACATCTTTCGAAACCAGAAAATGATTTGTGGATGGATTCCACAACCTGTATCCCATCTGTCTGTCATCATAACCAATGAAAACATATTTTTCAGCTTTAGGTTCCAACTTGTGTCTTAATTGTGATGGCACATATGCATATGCCACACATCCAAATACTCTGCAATGATCTAGGGTAGGTCTTTTACCCCACCAAGCTTCATATGGTGTCATACCCTGCAAAGCTTTACATGGTAACCTATTGACCAAGTAAGTAGCTCTATTTACAGCTTCAGCCCACAAATAATTAGGGCAATTTTTCTCATTCATCATGGACCTTGCAAACTCAACAATAGACCTGTTCCTTCTTTCTGCAACACCATTTTGTTGAGGAGAATATCTGCAAGTAACTTCTCTTTTTATACCTGCATTCCATAAGTAGTCACTGAACTCGTTGGAGAAATATTCTCCCCCTCCATCTGATCTTAGTCTCTTCAGTCTATGACCTGTAGTTCTTTCTGCATACGCATGATAATGTCTGAATGTATTGAATACTTCTGACTTATCCTTGATCACATAGATAGTGATCCATCTGGTAGCATCATCAACATAAATCACATAATACCTTGATCCATTTATACTAAAATCCTTTGATGGTCCCCACACATCTGTGTGTACCAACTCAAGCTTCTCTGAGTGCATAAAACCATGCTTGGTATAAGAATTCTTATGAGCCTTACCAAACTGACATGCCTCGCATTTGTATGTCATATGTTGACTTGCAACATTAGGCAATCCAAGCACTGAACCATTGTTGACCATATCTTTTATACCTCTTTCATTGAAATGTCCAAGCCTCTTGTGCCAAAGATCTAACTCAGAAATTTTCTGTCCTTCATATGTAAACATGGCCTGACCAATGTTACCTTGAATCTTCAGTGTAAACAGTCTTCCTTCTTTTTTTCCTGAAACAATCTGTTTATATCCCTGACTGGGATCTTCTACGTATACTCCTTCATTAGTGAATCTTACTTCATATCCCTTTTCAACGATTTGTCCTACACTTATCAAATTCTTAGGTATTGTAGGAACATACAGAACCTTACCCAATAAGGTACTGCCGTCTTTGGCTTTTACTGATCCAATCGACTGCACTTTATGCTTTGTGTTGTCACCTGTTTGAACAACATGATTAGAAACTTTATTCTCCAAATCAGTCATCAATGATATGTTTCCACTCAGGTGATTGCTACATCCTGAGTCAATGTAGAAGACTCTTTGATCTTCATTCTGACTTTCACAAGTAGCATTCAATATCATTGTTGAATCTTCCTTCTGTTCTGAAGCATAGTTGTAGTAGGTATTGTTATATTGTTGACTTTGGAATCCTCTACCTGCATTTCTTCCAAAGTAACTCCTACCACCTCTTCCTCTGAAATTTCCTCTTTGATTTCTGCCACCTCTTCCTCTTGCATTGTAGCTTTGACTATATCCATTATTACTTTGAGTATTGTGCCAACAATCATTAGCTAAATGATTTGTCTTACCACAAATCCAGCAGGCTTTGCCTCCATCTTTGTTGTTTCTGCCTCTTCCTCTACCTTTGCCACCTCCTCTTCCTCTTAGGAAGTTGGCTTGGCTAGTTGTTCCTTCATCTTCATTTGCTTGTTGCTTTCCTTTGCTATTCTTCTTTTTATCTTTCGAGTACATTGCGTGACCTGCACTCTTGTCACCATCTCCTTTAACATCATTCTCAAATGTTAGCATGTGACCTAACAATTGATTTAAATCTGGAGTGAAATGATCAAGCGATAATTCCGTAGACAAAATAAACAGCTTCCATTTGTCATCACCTCTTAAGCCTGTAAGAATTTGTCTTACCAATTTATCCTCTTCGATATCTTCGTCAACAGCTCCTAATGCATCTGCAATGTCTTTCATTCTTGTCACATAGTCTGAAACGGACTGAGAAGCCTTCTTCTTGAAGGTTGTAAACTCTGCCCATAAGGATGCCTTTCTTGACTTAGTAGTATTCTGGAAATGCTCCTCCAAAGCATTCCAAATGTCCGTTGCACTTTCAAGACCTCGAATATGAGGTAGCAAGTAATCATTTACTGCCATATAAATAATGCTTCTAGCTTGAGCATCTTTCTTCATCCAGTTTTTCAAATCTGCTAACTCTTCCCTAGTCGGAACACTAGGATCTCTGAACTGTGGCTTTTCTTCTTCTCCTGTGATATACGCTATCAAATCTTTGCTCATAAGATGAGCTTCCATCCTCATTGACCACGCAGGATAGTTTTCCCTATCCAGTTTCTCTATCTGCAGAGAATCTCCCATCTTGTGTCTTCCTGTGTGTTGAAATCTTCAACCTTTATGAATAATGTATGTACCTTTGCTTCAAATTAGACTCCGTTTGTCTTTCTTGATGTCGTATGATCACTTCTTCAGGTTTCGCTTTCAAGCTTTCACCTTTTAGTCCTTCGGTTGTTGAATTCTTTGTAACCTCAGCAAACGGGAACCTCCTTTCTTTGATTTTGGTATCTCCTGCTCTAATACCACTGCTAGACTGATATCTGCTTAGATACCACTGTACCTGCTTTGATACCACTTTACCCGCTCTGATACCACTGAACCTGCTCTGATACCACTGAACCTGCTCTGATACCACTGAACCTGCTCTGATACCACTGTCGGAGAGTGTTAATCTCCTTCAGAATAACCTACTCTTGTGATTAGAGCACCTCTATACCAAGAGTAAGTCAAGACTTCACAACACAAACATTCTATTGCACAATTTCTTTAAATTTATCTTCACAGGTTACTTTTGTCTGAAACTGTCATTCTGAACAGTCGACTTAACACCTGTAACTTCTAAGACTTGATTCTCCTTGAATAGAACCCGTTTAAGCAAATGCTTCTGGTTACGAGTAGCTTATCTTCTAACTTAAAGATTAAGCTCTCACTCATGCAAAACTTTAAAGTATGCACTGAGAAATGATCAAAACATTGATCACTGGAAATGCGCCTGTTTCAGTAAACTTTGAACACTCAACACATACGAATGTTCCTACTGACAATTCTCAGTTTCTGTTTACAATTAAACTCTGAAAGTTAAGCTATAGATTGATTAACTATAGACTTAGATATCCTCAATAGGATTTCACAAATCATCTATCACAGATGAAGAACACACAGAAATTTCGGCGCAACTTTTCTTCGACTACTCAGAAAGTTACAGTTGAGTGATGAGAGGAAAAACTCAACTAACTTCTCATTCTTCTCTTCTATTCCTTTCTCTCTCGTATATGTCTCTCATACTTTTCTTTCTATCTCTCATACTACGCGCCTCGACATTTTCAGGTATTTATAGATAAATTTGTACAAGCTTATAACGCGGACTATACTACTGTACATATGTGTACAATTTTTCCGGTTCTTCTTCTAAGCTTCAAACTTTGTTCTTTTCTTCCTCCATTCATCCTTCAACTCTTCATGAACTGAAAACTGTAAAATTGATCTATTCCGGTAACATTCCGGTGACTTTCCTGTGACCTTCCGGTACTGTTCCGGTACTGTTCCGGTGACCTTTTTAAAGACATTTTTGCTAAAGTCTCTGCGGACTTAAAGACCTTCAATTGTTGATTGTCTTGCACCAACATCTGATAACCTGCTTTTCTTGGTGGAGACATCCAAGGGATTAAGAAATGTCATATGCAAGATGGAATTCTTGTGCCCAGAGTGCTGTGTTCCAGAGGAGCTAGCTTAGATATGCAGAGACTCAGTGAATTTCATCAAGGACCTGATGCCATGGATACAGGGCAATATCATGCCAACACAGCACAAGAAGACGACCCCTGTAAAGGCAAGGGGTAAGCAGAGTGTGCAGAAAAAGCCCCAAAAGAAAAAGAAGATAATTGCAGAAGAGGACTTTTCTGACTCAAGCTCTAGCTCTGGGGACATTATTGTTGCACCTGGTGGAGAGCTTGCATCTGGTGTGCTTGGCACTGAGCAGAATAAGATGAGGGAGGACATAGCTAGAAGAAAAATTGTGAAGAAGGGGCAGTTGTTCCACCTGCCTATTAATATTATCCACAGGCCACCAGTGGATCCAGTCACAGGGAGGAGGCCCCTTGAGATCAGGGAGCCACATAATTTGCATGTCCAAAATCTTAAGAAGAAAATGAAAATTAATCCTCATGCTACTGTTGTGCCATTCCTTGTAATGGTGGATCCGCATGAGTGCAGCTGTGTGGAGGATTTCAATTAGAATTTGTTTGAGGAGTACACTTATTATGTGATTGGAGGTTCACACTCTGCAGAGGCTCGTAGACAGTTAGTGAAGGAGCACCCTACTACATTTTTCTTTAGGTATGCAGAGTGTAAGATATATGCTGGTCTTACAACTGAGGAAGCCAAGCTTCTTGCTTGGGATCACAACAACGATAATGACTACAGGCAGAAAATGTCCTCCATAGAGAGAATTCGGTTCTTCCACCATGAATACGAAGATTGTCTTGTGAAGGAAGCTGGGAGAATACATCCCAATCTACGAAAGCAATGCCTTATTGAGGTTGGAATTGCATTGGATGAGAATAGAAAGTCAGATGCTTTGAGGAAATATGACCCATGGTTTCAAGTGGCATTCAGATCAGGTGAGATCTGGGATCTTCAGGATAGAATCTTCACAATGTGGGAGCACAAGGAGGTCAAGGGCCAGAAGCAACGAAAGTCGAGGCCAGACCCACAAATTGATCTGAGGGGAAAGGGAAGGAAAGTTGACCTTTCAATTGAGGAGGCTCCTGAGGACATGAAGCTGACCCCATGGAGGGCCCTTCAAGGAATCAAGGATGATACATTGATCATATCAACTTTGTCAAGGGTAATCTCGAAGGAGTTGAGCCTCGAGGAGATGGTGACTGAGCTCAATAAGTATGTATGTTATTCTCAGATCCTTTTTCCCTCCTCCCATGCTTCTTGTCTAACCTAGTCTCTTTTATATTTATGTGTCTGTAGTCATAAAGTGTACATGAAGATTCAGGAGGTGATGATGAAGAGGCTGGGTTGCTTTTCTTGGACAGAGGTCCAAGCAGACTATCCAACCACATCATCCTACAAAGCCTTATCAGAATATTTCATCCTGTTTCGTGATTGGGTAGATTCTCTTATCAGAATATTTCATACTAAACAATTTGATGCATTGCATAGCATCAACATGGGGGCATAAGTCGATGCCTGGCATCGACTTGGGGGCATAAGTCGATGCCTGGCATCGACTTGCAGCATAAGTCGATGCCTGGCATCGACTTGGGGGCATAAGTCGATGCCTGGCATCGACTTGCAGCATAAGTCGATGCCTGGCATCGACCTGCAACAAAAGTCGATGCCTGGCATCGACCTCGTGGCAAAAGTCGATGCCAGGCATCGACTTAGGTCCCTAGGTCGATGCCAAGCATCGATTTTTAGTAGAAGGTCGATGCCTAGCATCTACCCCAACAAGAAATCGATGCCATACATCCGTTCTTTATGTTCTGTTTGCTGTACTGAAGAGCTCTTCTAATTGTTTTTCCAATTTGTTCTGCAGAAACCAAGGAAAAGTAAGTCTACAGAGGTACTAGATGATTGCCCCCCTGCATTCCTTGCTCACATTCAAAGAGCAAGGCATGAGAAATCTAGACTGAAAGCGAAGGAGATGGATTTTGATGATGAACCCGATCTTAAATGTTTCTCCAATCCCCTAGACCCCCTTAGGCCTGTATATTACAATGTGTTCTGTAGTGATGTAAATAATATTTGTTCTGTTGTGCCTAGAAAACATTTCTCCCTTCTCATAGCGGACATACCCTATGGATTTAGGATGTTAGGATCAGTTAATGATGATGAACCCTTCAAACACCCTCAGATTCGGAAGATGGTCACTGATTTTGCAGAGTTGACTATGTCTCCTCTTTGGAGGATAGTAATTTTCCATAGCAGAGACCAGTCTTTCTCTGTTTCAACTGCTCTGAAGGCAAGATGTCATGCTGTGGAGTGCCTAACTTGGTAAGTAATCTTCTTTCTATCTCCATGGCTTTCATGATGCCCTATGTGACTCATAGTTCTTTTTTGCAGGGTTAAGACAAACGTAAATCACACTCCTTTGCATCGGTTTGTGAGTGCCACTGAATGCATTACAGTGGGCTATTATGATGAAGTAAGCAAAAGGAGAGTCAGGGAGCATTGCAATGAGAATGGGATCTCAAATGTGCTCATGTTCCCAGCCGTTACCAAGAAACTTTGTCATGTAGCTGGGGACATGACATTGGTTAACCCTTATCAGAAGCCACAAAAACTCATAATGAGATTGCTTCAGCTATTTTCCAATGATGATGACTGGGTCCTAGACCTTTTTTCGGGCACAGGTAATTTCAATTTTCACAATTTTCATTAGTCATTGTTGATTGAAGCCTCTAATAGGTTTTCTGCTGTTTCAGGAACGACTCTGGCTTGCTCCTTAAAGATGTTCAGGCACTGCATAGCTGTGGAGAAGGATGATGCTCAAGTGAGCTTCATTAGAATGAGAATCAATGGGCTGAATGAATGCCCAGATGAAGACCAAGAGGTTGGAAGGAAGCACATTGCAGATACGGAGAGATTCCAAGCAGCTTCAAGGGAGCCTGTTCCCCCACTTGCAGATGAACCTGGGGACATGGCTGACCTTGAAGAGCCAATCTTGGAGCAAGAGAGGCAAGATAGGTGTTCTAATGTGCCAGAGGATACCAATACCCTTGAGCCTGAGGAAAGCTATGATCAGCTTCTATTGTAGATTCACATAACTCTTGTAAAACACATGAAATGTAAAATATCATTTTAATGGAAATATAATTTGGAGTTCTGCTTCCACTTGGTGTTCAGCTTGATTTATCTTGAGCATTTCTCTGATCATGTGTGAATGTTTCTTAGTATAATTTTGTTGAATATTATCTTCTCTTGGGAATGCTTTTGTGAAGTGTATTTCATATTCTGTTAATATGGCCAGGCATTCAATGGGGATCTTAACCATACAAAGGGGATGATCTTAATTGCCTTGTTAAAATGCTCTGATTTTTACAACACATGTTCTCTAACTTTCGAGTAACTCTTAATTAGCTATCTTCTGTGCTTGTTGAGGTTATAGATGTAATGAAGGAGCTTCGCGAATTCTTACATGTACCTTTTCAACTCTAATCTATTGTCCAAGATCATGATGTGGGATTCTTGGTCATGCTCAACAACTAGTTTTCATGGCAGCAAGAATTTTAGTATATCTATCTTGACTACTTGGGATCTGAGATCAAGCTTCTAAAGACAATATTTACAAGCAAGACTCGTGATGCTTTCTAGATATTGTAAAATGCCCACTTTTTTGCTTCATATAATGGTATTTAGGTAAAAAGAAAAAGAGAACATGTCTTTGTTCTCCTTTGTTGTGACTCAGTGTTCTTGACTCCACAACTTAAACAGATTATGATCATACGCTGTGTAGGAGACGCTAGATGCAATGATTGCAATGGCTCTGTAGCTCAAAAACAAGGTTGGCGGATTTACAGAGGATCTGGAGTGGTTAAAAACAAATAGAAATGTCTCCGAAGATATGACCAGACAAGTATAGTTCATCACATGCAAGAATTCAGGCCATACTAGTGCCACTTGTGCACTTAATCAGTTATTATGTGCTATCTGCAACACTGCCGGACACACCACCGAAAACTGTGCATACAACGCCAAAGTGCAGGGAACTGCAGCTGTCAATGCTATTATACAGGAACCAGGACAACCAGCCAATCATTATGTACCTCCGCAAATGAGGAACAATCAGCAACAAGGATATCGAAATTACAGAGGACAGAGAAACAACAACTACAACGCAAACCGCTGGCAGGCCGAACCAGCATTGGAAAATCCCAATTTGCCACCACCGCGCTGTCATTTCTGTGGTGAATTTGGTCACATTAGAAGATTTTGTAAGGATGCAGCTGAGTATGATCAGAGGAAGAAGGAACGTCAAAACCCAATGGCTAATATGGTACAAATGACACCAGTGGAAACGCAAGCTGCAATAATTCAGACTCGCTCCGGCAAACAACTGCAGCGAGCAGTAGAATTATTTGAACCAGGTATATGCAAACAACAAAGGATGTACAACAAGGCTAGTCAATGGACCACCACAGAACCTCCACTCTTCCTAGATCCTATTCCGGTGACCCAAAATCCAATAACTAAAGAAGGAACACAACAACAGGATTCCAATTCCGCAGCAGGCCCATCATCTTCAGCAGACGCATCAACTTCAAAACCGGTGGAGCATGCAACCCAATCACAACAGGCCTGGGAACTTTTATCTAAAGCATCTATCACTCTGCCTCTGGGCCAGCTACTTGCATTAGTACCGGGAGTTCGGCAACAATTCCAACAGTAGTTCAGCCCTGTGCCTTCTTGTATTCCAGCAACAGCAACAGTGCAACCGGAACCTGATTCTATGGTCGATCGTTCAGTTCCTTTAATTATGGTATGGTATAAAAATCATAAAATCCCACAGGTACTAATTGAATGGAGGATTTGGTGTCAACATTGCTACTGCTGCATTATGTAAAAAGTTAGGGTGGACCAACATCGAACCAATTCAGTTTTTTGTCAGAATGGTTGACCAGGCAAGGGTCCATCCCGTAGGACTTGTACGAAATGTACCCATAACTTTACAAGGTACCACATTTAAGATGACCTTTGTCATACTAGAATTACCGGAATCCACCCTTGATTATAATCTCCTTTTCGGCCGACCTTGGCTGAAGCACGCTAAGGTGATAGAAGATTGGTCTGCACAGGAACTCACTTTCAAAGACAACAATCGTAAATATGTTGTAAAATTAGATGCTATACAGCCTTGCGAACTACATGCTAGACCAAATTTTGCAGAACCAGTCCATATGCTAGATGGATTGTCAGATGATGAAGAAGAAGAGTTTCTGAAAAATAACATTGACTTGATTTCCCTAGGAACTGTTGATCTACAATCTGTTGTAGATAACTGGAATCCTACAGTTTGTATGGTAATGACTGTAACACAAGAAGATAAGAAGGAAGATATTGCTATTATAGATGACACTCAACTGCAACAACTTTTTAAGCCAGCTGACGATACAGATAAGCCCCGACAATTTTATGTTCTAGAAGATCAGTTAATCACTTATAATTTAGGCGATGAAGATCATCCGCGTCCTGTGAAGATAAAGCAAAACTTACCGGAAACATTTCAAGCAAGCTTAATCCAGCTACTCCGAGAATTCTCCGACGTCTTTGCATGGGATTACAAAGATATGAAAGGATTGGACCCACGCATCTATCAGTAGAGAGTCATGCTGAAGCCCGAACCAAAACCGAACAAACAACCCAGCTACCGAATGAATCCAAACTATGCATCACAGGTAAAGGTAGAACTTGATAGGCTACTTAAAGTCAGATTTATTGTACCAATAGAACATGCTGAATGGATCTCACCAATTGTTATTGTCCCGAAAAAGAATAAGCAGTTGTGAATATGTGTAGATTACCGGAAACTGAATGCAGCTACAGTGCCTGATCCTTTTCCGATCCCTTTTCTTGACACAATGCTTGATAGAGTAGCAAGACATGAAATGTATTCATTCCTAGATGGGTACAGTGGATATAATCAAGTTAGAATGGATGAACAGGATATACCAAAGACTGCCTTCATTACCAACTGGGGTGTATTTGTTTGTACTGTTATGTGGTTTGGATTAAGAAATGCCCCAAGTACATTCCAAAGGTGTATGGAGGAAATATTTTCTCCTTATCTTACCTCTTTTATGCAAGTCTATCTTGACGATTTTTCAATTTTCGGTAAGATGATAGCACACCTGTTCCATTTACGGTGCTGCTTTCTGAAATGTAGAGAATACAGACTCTGTTTGAACCCAAACAAATCCGTGTTTGCGGTTTCATGTGGGAAGCTACTTGGTCACATTGTATCTGCACAAGGTATACAGGTGGATCCAGATAAAATCTCAGCTGTGTTAGAAGCTCCAGTGCCCACTACACCGAAGGAAGTAATGCGCTTCATGGGCCAAGTAAGATGGCATGGACGACACCTACGATGGCTTGCTCACTTGGAAATACCTCTGGACAGATTAATCACCAAGACTCCTCGACAGTTTGAGTGGACTCAGGAATGTCAGATAGCATTTGATCGCTTAAAGAGTTTATTAACACAAGTTCCCATCTTACAGCCTCCGGACTAGGATCGCCCATTTCATGTATTTGTTGATGCTTCAGATATAGCAATAGGGAGCGTTTTAATGCAACAAACCGATAAGTGGTTCAGACCAGTGTACTATGCAAGTCGAAGATTAGCCCCTGCTGAGAAGAATTACTCTGTAACAGAAAGAGAATGTCTAGGTCTAGTATATTCTGTCAAAAAATTCAGACATTATTTGCTGGGCCGTCAATTTACTTTTTCATGTAGATCATGCTGCACTTGTCTATCTAGTTCGGCAGCAGCATCTAGGTGGTCGATTAGCATGATGGGTTCTGCTTTTACAAGAATTTGACTACGAAGTCATTTATCGGCTAGGCAATTCACATGCCTTAGCAGATTTCCTCTCCCGCTTAGATTCCGATGAAGCTCCGGTAGGTATAGATGACACGACTCCAGCGATTTATGTCTCTGAACCAACGAATGATGAAATTATAGACCCACCTATGCCATCTACATATTATGAGCAGATCCTGACCTTTCTCACTAATGGATGCCTTCCATCTCAGACTTCTACGGCAATACGCAGGAAAATCGCAGTTTTTAGCCGCCGATTTTGGTTGATTGCTGGAGAATTATACTATGTGGATCATACCGGAATTTTACTTCGATGTATTCCACCACATGAAGTTAACTCAGTTATTACTTTGGCTCACTCGATTCCTTCTGGTGGCCATTTTGCAGCAGACTTAACACACCGGAAAATTCTGCAAAGTGGTCTCTGGTGGCCAACTATGTACAGAGATGTATCACAGTTTGTCAAACAATGTGATACTTGTCAAAGAACTGGACAGCCCCTGCAACGACATCTTTTCCCTCTACAACCTATCTTGCCATTAGAACCTTTTCAGAAGTGGGGTCTAGATTTTATCGGTCCGATGACACCTCCAGCAGTCTTCAGTAACAATCGTTACATACTGACCTGTACAGACTATGCAACCAGATGGGTAGAAGCCTGGGCTTTATGGTCTGCTATAGCTGTTGCGGTAGCAAAGTGTCTGCTAACCGATGTCTTTCCACGTTTTGGCTTACCACTGGAACTTGTTACAGATCAAGGCACTCATTTTGTCAACACTTTAATGAAAGTACTCACACATTCATTTCAGGTCACACATAAATTTAGCTCATCATATTATCCTCGTGCAAATGGCCTGGCTGAGAGTACAAACAAATCTTTGCTGAATATGCTTCGGAAACTCATTTTAGAAGCACCGGAAAGATGGGATCAACTGCTACCTGCAGTATTATGGGCATACCGGACTACATACAAGGTAACAACAGGATTAACACCTTTCAAACTAGCTTATGGATAAGAAGCAATAGCACCAATGGAGATAGTTATACCAAGTTTACGAGTAGCAATCGCTCAGAAACTGCTACCGGAAGATTCACTGTCATTTCGGTTGGATACACTCAGAGAGTTATACGAGCAACGATGGCACAACTTTTTAACTATGCAGGAAGTACAACTAAGACAGGCTCAGACGCATGATCAACACTTGAAAACTCCAGTTTTTACGGTGGGACAACTTGTCCTTTTTTATAATGCAAAGTCCAATCGGTCTGCTGGTAAATTCAAATTACGATGGTATGGCCCTTACCGGATTTCAGAACAAGTGGGCCGAGCAACTTTTTGATTGACTACATTGGCCGGAAACCCTCTTCCGAAAGTCATCAACGGTTCGAAGCTGCAGCCGTACCAACACATAGCGAACCCGCACTGAAACATTTTGCGGTTGGCCGCGTTTTTTGGAGTTCACTTTTCTTTTCTTTTCCTTTCTTTTATTTTTGCGTGCTTAATAATATAAGTCTGTAAATATCTGCGTCTTGATTCCTAATTATGTCATAAGCCGCCCTACTCTTTCCAGCTACTAAGACATGCACACCCAAGTTAAAGAAGCGATCATCTCAACGTCGCACGATGATTAGTGATTTTTAATTATAGTCCACTACAGCGCACCTACTTAACCTTCTCTAGTTCGCCGAAAAAAGCTATTGTGTTTATGTGATTGTGCTCTGTGTTTATCCTGTGATCTGTGTGCCTGCGTTCTGTGACTTCGTGTGTGCCATGGAAGCCTTGGCTAATTACACCACTTTTCGTGATGGGCTCCCTACCGACATAGGAGAGTACCTGCGCATACGTGGGTTGGCAAACTTCGCTGAACTGCCTTGGCATTCAGTGGAGTCCCACCCATTCTTCGCTTAGATCATTTCCGCCATCGCTCAAGCACCCGCCAACGAGCGAAGTTGGGCTTTCACATCTTTACCCGCCCGAACAGTAATCACCTTCCAAACCTTTGCTGAGTCGTTTTGACTCCCTTCGCAAGGCCGAGAAAATGACCTGAGCCTGCCAGTAGCCAGAATGGCCGAATTGTTTCCTAGATATTCCTCTAACGAATATGCCATTCTCTGCCGACCAGAACCAGAAAGATCCACCCTTCAATTCCTAGTAGCCATCCTTAACCTCCAAAAGCGCCCTTACGGCATATCCCGGCTATTTTACTCTGCCATAGACTTAGCTGTTCGTGAGCCAATCAACTTTGCATCATATTCCTTCCACAGAATCCACAACGAATGTGTAGCTATCATGAAACAGGTAAACAAAGGAGGCACGCCGAGATCCAGACTACCACACATCATTTCATTCCTCTTTCCGGCCATCCTTGCAGCACAACCTCCACCGCAAGGACCAGTTCTGCGACATGAAGAGTCAGTGCAGCTGAGGGACGACGACAAAGAAGAAGAAAAGGAATTAAACCAACTATTCTGAAGAAAAAGAATAAGGATTAGCTCTTCTGAAAGCGAAGCACAAGGATCTGCAGGAGGGAACAATGAGGGCGACAAAGAAGAGGATAAGCAAGAAGAAGAAACGTTCCACGACACCACAACATCCATGCAAAATGAATCATCGGCACAATCATCCCAAGAACAACAACAAGAAAAACATACAGAAGTTGACACATCATCGACCAAAGAAGAATCACAGCAGGAGTCTCAAGAAGAACAACATATAGATGAAGAACAAGCTACTAAGGAAGCATAGGACAGACTGCTAAAAGCAGTGGAATCCACAATCGCAGAGCAGGAACAACAAGCCGCCAATCAGGTAACAAATCAAACCATCCTTCCCACTCCCCCACCGGAACCACCCATCATCCCCATCCAGCCCATTCACCCTGTTGAAACCGCCGAGTCCTCATCCTCCTCCCTCAACTACTCTCCACCGAACTTCCAACAGCTCCTCAACGCATCCTCTTCCCAACCACGACCCCAGTTACCCCTCCCTTCCATTCCAATACTGTCCGAACTGGCCAATATGGGCCAAGTTCTTATTAATTTATCACAGCAAATGCCCATCCACATGAAAGTAGCCACCGACAGTATCCGGAGCAAACTACAACATAAAGTTGATATTCTAGAAGCTGACATCAGTCCCCTACAGGAAGAAGTGCTAATCACTAAAGCCGAAAACCAATCCTTGCAAGAACAATGGAATGAATTATAGGCAAAACTCACCGAACAGGAGTTGCTGATCAATCAGAGAGATGCAGCAATGGCAGCACTTACAGAAAAAGAAGAACTACTGCAAATTGCCAATGAAGAAATCAACCAAATGAAGCAGGACATACAAGACAAAGAAGATGCCCGAATTGCATTGGGCAATCTACTAGAAGAAACCAGAAAGCAATTACAAGAACTGGTGCAGCAGAGTCAAGAACAGCAGTTGCAGCAGAAAAGAACAGAAGAAGAACTGCACAGAACCAACGAAAATTTGAAAGACGTAAATAATATGCTCAAGCACTACCTAACAAAGGAAGGGCAGACACAAAAGCTCATTGCCAATCTCAAAGGCGAGAAGGAATCATACATCAGGACTGTAGATTTTCAAGTTCAGGAGATCGAGAGGCACGAAAACCAACTAGCAAACATTAAAGAAAGAGTACAGAAGATGGAGCAACAACTCAAGGAAATGAAGACGTCCAGAGATGCTGCATTGGCCAATGACTTTTATCTGCAAGAGGCCTTTCTTCAAACACAAGCAGAAATTATGTTAACCGAAGCCATAGCCATAAGTTCTGTTAGAATAGATGCCCAGGTACTAGAACCCGATACATTAAAACAATTATTAGAAACCCTTAAGAAAAAGATCGCCCGTACATTTAGATTAGCCCGAAACATGTACTTAGAAGGAATAGTCGATGAGCAGTAATTTTGTAAAAACTTGCGGGTTCGAGTCCACCGTGCGTGCCAGTGTTAGTAGGCCGACGGATTGGGACAGGTGTAACGGAAATCTTTGTAAAACACGCGCGAAAGGTAGTTACGCGCATATTTGTAAATCTTATATAAAGCAATGAAAAGAAGTGCTCGAGAGCGCGAGGATTTTGGCCTATTTTTGTGTTTTCACCAGACTGTTCGTCTGGTTGTCTGTCTGAGTGTTGCTGTAGTGTGTCTTGTCTAAGCTCTGCGTACTCTGTTGTGCTCTGTGTTGTCATCTATCAATCTCGGTTACACTGTGAATATAGTTCCATTCAGTAAGTCGTTGGATCGTTGTCTGAAAGAGTTACTGTGGATCGTTGTGACGAATTGTCCTGTTAGGATGTACGACGTAGTGCTCCTCTCCTTGTTGAACTGCTAAGTACTGATAAGTGTGTGTGAATGTAGTAATCTTTTCCTAAGAATGTTATGCAGAAGTAGTACTGTTCTTGATCTACACTTGTACTATGAGAATTACCTATAGTTCAGGGTAATTCCAGTGTGTGTTGGTCTTCAGAACTGTAGGTTAAAACCATAGGTACCTTCTGTGATCCGGTTGCTTGACTGTGAGCACTGTCTTGGTGAAGGTCGGACTACTGTACTATTACAGTAGCATATTAGTCTGAAGTAATTCCGTACCAAGGTACAGATACGTCTGGTACAGTCTAGTTGTTACTACTAGCTGAGCTATGACTATGATGTCACTGTCTAAGGACAATAGATTCGGATAGAACTGTCAATAGCATTTTATTGCTGAAACTGAATCAGTTATTTTGGGAACTAAGTACAGGGCCTCTGTCTAACAGACCCCTACCAATCCCAAGAACCCACGATTCGTTTGACACGATCTGACAGTTAGAACAATGCATTAATTCAACACTGGCCTTAACATTGGCCGTTTTGTCCGCCACGTTAACAATATATATATATATATATATATATATATATATATATATATATATATATATATATATATATATATATATATATATATATGTATGTATGTATGTATGTATGTATGTATGTATGTATGTATGTATGTATGTATGTATGTATGTATGTATGTATGTATGTATGTATGTATGTATGTATGTATGTATGTATGTATGTATGTATATATATATATATATATATATATATATATATATATATATATATATATATATATATATATATATATATATATATATATATATATATATATATATAGATATATATATATACATATACATATATATATATATACACACACACACACATATATATATGTATATGTATATGTATGTGTGTGTATCCATCTATCTATCTATCTTTGGATGTTCTAAAACACCATTTTGTTGAGGGCTATGCACCATTGTGAGTTGATGCTTGATTCCTTTACTCTTGTAGAAATCTTTGAGCTTTATTGATGTGAATGCACCACCATTGTCTCTCCTAGATATCTTCTTCTTGATCACTGTTTCAATTTCAACAAGCTTAAGCCATCCTTTAAACTTACCAAAATCTTGATCCTTATTGTGAAGGAAGTACAACTAGATCTTCTTGCTATAGTCATGGACAAGTAATATGAAGTTGGAAGATCTACCCAATGCTTATGTAGGCATTTTTCCACACAAAACAGCATGCACCAACTCTAGAGGGTCCCTTGCTCTATTCTTGCTTTCTTGTGGAAACACATTCCTCTATTGCTCGTTCATCATGCAAGATTCACATGGTTCCTTTATTTATGCAATCAATGGAATGTGTGCAACCATACCCCTAGGATGCATCTCCTTTAGTATAGGTTATCCAATGTGTCAGAATCTGTGATGCCATAGCTTACTTCTACCCATACTTTTAGTGGTTGTAAGAGCACACAAGTCATAGATATTGTTCCTCCTTATGCTAGTCCAAACAACATGCTTGTTACTCCACATAATCTTCGATTCTCTCTTATTGAAAGATACTTGATGACCTTGATTACTATAGAAGTTATTGAAAGTAGCTTTTTTTTAATTTTTGGAACATACAACACATTTGAAATCTTTTTGACATCCCCACTAGAGTTCATGAAAGAAATTGTACCTTTGCCCTCTACATGACATCTTGCATTGTTGCCTACCTTTAGTGTGATGGGTTCCTTTAGAAGCTATTAGGAATGCTAAAGCTCTTTTATGCTCATCATGTGACAAGAGGCACCACTGTCTAATACCCATGAGTCATCTATTCCTCACTCTTCAGTTGACTCCTAGTCATAGTTGATGATAGAATGCTTGAAATTTTCTCTCTTTTATCATTGAAACCTCTCCAACCTTTGCATTTTTATTTTTTCACCATTCGGAGCCGCCTAAGCTCTCATACCATGTAAGAAAATAATAGCATAGCAAAATAGACTAGTAGACAGAGTTGAGAGAAAAACTCAGACAGAGATAAATGGGTACTGAGAGATAGAGAACTCAAATTCTTAGATTTCCAAGTATAATGTAGTTACAATGATGGTGTTGTCTACCAGCACGCTCCCCATCTAGAGCTTAGATGGCAATCCAGATAGAGTCTAGATTAAGGGCGTACTAGTGCACAATGCTCTGTGAAGCTAAACTTGGGCCATGCTTATGTAGCTTTTACAAGGTAATTCAATATAGATAAACGTAGTCGAGAGATACAAAATAGTCAGTAAAATATATGATCGAGAAATATCTCCATGACCACAAGTCCTACCATCCTGGCCCTATAGTCCAAGCGAGTAGGGCCCCTAGACCTCACAAAAGGGGGAAAGCCCCCTTCTGCACCCCCTCCTCCTCAATTCAAGTTCTATGGAGAAACCATGTGGCACGAGAAGGCCTTTATTTTCACCTTCAATGGCACCCCAATGGCTTCAACATTTAGCCCTACCTAACCTAATGACTAGGCTCATAGAGATAATCTATTATCATCAATGGTCACTCATAGACCTCATCTAGCTTGGAAGTTAGAGTTCCACAACTGTCAAGGGTCTCTCAATGGCCTCTCCTCATAATGGAGGCATTACAACTTACAACACCATGGATCATTTGTGGTCACTTGAGGATGGAGTATTGAGTGTATCTAACACTCTCTACATCTTGAGATATTGAAAGATGTAAAGTCTTAATTTTCTATTTAAAGGCCGCAATGGAACCAAATAGCCTCACACATGGGATTTCAATGCCTCCATAAAGACTCAATAGAATACAATAAGATTTTAGGGTCTATATAGTGCTTTTATATTCAGCACGGCATGTTAACAGCAAATGCATGGATCTTCTTGAGCATAACTTTGGGGAAGTCTTTCATTATTTCTTAATTTAATTTTCATATGCTCTAGTTTCCTATTGTAGAAGTAAATGTATTCAACGAGGAAAATATCATCATGCTAAATATCCTTTTAAGTATTGTAGAAGTTTCTAATAAAGTATTAAAAGGTGTTATGAGATGGAATGAAGAGCAATGTTGGAGGTAGATGTCTGCAGAAGCACGCAAACAGCACAAGAAAGTAGAAGAAGCTTGGAGCACAACACACAATACAGAATGTATTACTAGAGAATGTACAAAGATAAGTAGCCCATTAGGGCTATATGCGTATATACAAGTCGGGGGGAAAAAACCTCCTAAAGAGGGAAAAAAGTGCCTCGGCGATCCTAGAGTGTTCATACACATCACTACCTAAATATATCAACAAATCCCCCCTGGGAGTGATACGGTGAACAACTAATTGGCACTCATGTATAAGGAAGTGCCAAGCTATGTGGAAATCACTCCACAAATGGAAGTAAGCCCAAAGCTTTGCGGAAAGCTTCAAACTTCTCCCTACGCAGAGCCTTCATGAAAAGGTCTGCAATGTTCTCTTGCGTGGGCACATATGCCAAGCTGATCTCCCCAGTAGAGAACCTCTCCCTAACATAATGATAATGCACCTCAATGTGCTTAGTGCAAGCATGGAACACAGGGTTCCTCGCAACTGCCAATGCGCTCTGACTGTCAGTGAAGATGATGGTGGAAGAAGACTGACCAACACCCAAATCAGCCATAAGGTGTCTGAGCCACACACACTCAACAATCACTTTGAAAGTTGCCCTATACTCAGCTTCACAACTGGGAGTGGCCACAGTAGGCTGCTTCTTGCTCAACCAAGATATACATGAGCTACCAAGCATGAAGCAAAAGCCACTGGTGGAAACACGAGTGTCATAGCAACAAGCCCAATCAGAGTCAAATAGAGCATGCAAATCTAGCAGTAGTGATCCCCCCTTGGCATAAAGCAAACCAAGTAGCCGGGTACCACTCAAGTAGCAAAAGATGCGCTTAACCGCCTGCAAATGCTTAACTCCTCGGCAATGCATAAACCTGCTCATTTGTGAGACAACAAACTGAATATCTGGCCGAGTAATGCATAAGTAAATCAAGCATCCAACAACCTGCTGATAGAGAACACCATCAAATGCATCTCGAACATCATGAAGACTCATTCGTAAACATGTTTCCATAGGAGTGGCAATAGGTTTACAGTCTCAAGGCCAAAAGCCTGCAATAATGTGTCAATATATTTCCTTTGACACAAAGCCATTCCACCATCAACGTGCATAAACTTAATGCCCAAATAGTGATGCAAATGCCCCAAATCAGACATCTCAAATGAGACATGCAAATCAGCCTTAAAACCAGTAATATGCCTCTCATGAGGACTTTCTTAGTTATTCTGCAAGAGTGAATGTGAGGAATAATGGCACGTTTGATAGACAAATCTATCAATGCATGTGCCTGAGCATCTCTACCATCCCATCAAATCTACTTTGCAGTAGGTGCAGTAGAAACTGTAGCATGAACATGAATATGCAGAATATCATCATCTTCGACACCTTCTACATTAGCTTCAATAACTATAGTTGTAACAGTTACAGGTGTGATACGACATTTTTTGACACCCTGTACAATGTTCCACAGTCCTTTTGCAACAAATACATGTCGCATCATATAATTCCACAACGAGTATTTGGTACCATCCAACTTATACTCAACAACCAACATACAAAATACATCACTACTTTCAGCCATGGTCGGTGACTAAGATACCTTCATGCAGAAAATTGGTTGTATCTCAAAACCTTGAACGGAACTGCCTAGACGAGTTTTGCTAAACCTATAGGAGACTTCAAGATGCGTATATCAGTGAACTGAGATTTGTATATACCTTTGGTACAAAAGACAAATTAGCCTACACAAGTGCTGCGATCATGCGTTCGGAGGCCGAAACAAGCTCAGATCGCGATTTTGGCACTAGAAAGCGAAGCAATTTTGATCTCGGAAACACGCTGAGTATGCTCACCAAAATTGATGCAAATATGAGACTGCAATTGGAGAGGTGTCGACAATGCCCTAGATGAAGTGGCGACCTACTGTGATACCAATTGTTAGAGTTAGACGTCTAGGGAAGCACACGAACGGCACCAAAAAGAAGAAGAAGCTTGGAGCACAACACACAATACTAAATGTATTACTAGACAATGTACAAAGATAAGTAGCCCATTAGGGCAATAGGCGTATACACAATCCGAGGGGAAAAACCTCCTAAAGAGGGAAAAAAGTGCACCGGCAGTCCTAGAATGTTCACACACATCACTACCTAAATATATCAACAAGCAACCCTATCATAGGAGGGCTACAAGGAGACTAAATTTATCAACAAGAAACCCTATCATAGGAGGGCTACAAGGAGACATTCTAAAAGGAACTTTGAGCTCCATTTTCAATCCATTCTCGTGCAATAGTGGTCTTCTTTAGAGGAAGCATGAATCTATCTATCTATCTATCTATCTATCTATCTATATATATATATATATATATATATATATATATATATATATATATATATATATATATATATATATATATATATATATATATATGTGTGTGTGTGTCAAGATAGTGATTTAGTTCAATGAAGTAATTCTTCCATTACTTTGACTTCCTTTTATAGTGATTTAGCCTAGATTGTCAAGATATGCATGAAGAAAGGACAAGAAACTGATAGCTTCTTTTATTCTCTTGAATACGTACATGCATTAATTATATGCATAGCATTGTATCAAAATTCCTTTAAAGTATTTTGAAGTTGCAAGGAGAATTGTTGATATATTTAGGTAGTGATGTGTGTGAACACACTAGGACCGCCAGGGCATTTTTTTCCCTCTTTAGGAGGTTTTTTTCCCGCGGCTTGTATATACGCCTATTGCCCTAATGGGCTACTTATCTTTGTACATTCTCTAGTAATACATTCAGTATTGTGTGTTTGTGCTCCAAGCTTCTTCTTCTTCCTTGTGTTGTTCGCGTGCTTCTACAGACGTCTAACTCCAACAATTGGTATCAGAGTAGGTCGTCGCTTCATCTAGGGCGCTGTCGACACTCCTCCGTTTGCAGTCTCAGATTCGCACAAAATTTGGTGAGCATACTCAGTGCACTATTGTAGCGCTTGTGCAGGCTATTTCATCTTTTTGTGCCGAAGGTATATACCTGTTTATGTTCGCCAGTATAAGCGTCTCGAAGTCTGTTACAGGTTTAGCAGAATTCGTCTGGGCAGTTCCATTCAACTTTTTCAGATACAGTCAATTTTTTGCATCAAGGTATTTTAGTCACTGGCCATGGCTGAAAGCAGTGATGTATTCCATATGTTGGCTGTTGAGGATAAGTTGGATGGTACCAACTACCCATTATGGGCTTATATGATGCGACATGTATTGGTTGCAAAAGGATTGTGGAACATTGTGCAAGGTGTTGAAAGACGTCCTGTTACACCTGTAACAACAGGTACTACGAATACATGTGTTGGAGCTGATGAAGATGGTGTCGAAGATGATATTGTGCAGATTCCTGTTCGTGCTGCTGTTTCTGCTACACCTACTGCAGAGTAGATTTGTTGGGATGGCAGAGATGCCCAGGCACATGCATTGATAGCTTTGTCTATCAAACATCCTGATTCATATCAGAGCTTTGCTTCTACTCTTCGGTTTATGATGAAAGGCAATCTGAATGCCTTATCATTTGAGGAGTTAGTTTCTGTTCTATTGCAGGAAGATTAGTCCAGGCAGAACAGGTCCATTATGCATGTTGCAGATCAAGCTTTCCTGGCTAGTCAGAAGGGCAAAGGAAAATGGAGCTCTTCTATGAGTAAGCAGAAATCTGCAAATGCTGCACATTTGAAGAACCAGGATGAAGATGAGAAGAAATGAGAAAAGCAGAAATTGTTTTGCAAGTACTGTAAAGGGAATGATCATATCAGAAAGAACTATCCAAAGCTGGCTGCAAAAGAGGCAAAGAAAAAGGAGGCTGGAATGGTTGTTGCAGAAGCCTCTACACCAAAAACAGAGTCTGCTAATCTTGTGCAGGAAGAAGAATGGGCGTTTACTACTGTTGGCAGTTTTGACCCATCTTCTCATGAGCAGTGCATGTCTATGGACTCAGATGTTTGCCAGTACTTTGACAGTGGGGCGACCAAACATATTACCTCACAATGCAGTTTCTTCTCTTCACTCGAGCCTGCCCCTACAGGGAATACTATCACATGTGCCAACAACTCCTCTTATCTTGTTATGCGAGTTGGTAAGATCATTTTGACTACTGCTGATGGCAGTTCTTTCACCTTGTGAGATTCTTTATTTATGCCAAGGATCAAGAAGAATCTGTTATCAGTTTTTGCATTAGCCAAGATTGGCTTCATTGTGAAATTTGTTGATGATAGATGTACAGTTCATGATCTATCAAATGGCGATGTTATTATTGCTTCTGGCATTTTATGTTGTGGGCTGTATAAGCTCATAGACTATGAAAGATCTGTGAATGATTCGGCATGTGCACTTCATGATTCTCAGGCTATGTGAGATGCAAAGCTTTGGCATGCAAGCTTTGGTCATCTGAATTTTGCTAGTTTGCTACACCTGTAGAAATCTGGTATGGTGTCTTCTTTGCCCAAGCTTGAGGCACCTGGAAAACATGTATGTGAAGGATGTATTTTGGGCAAAATGCAGCGTTCCTCCTTTCCAAAAGATGGTTCAGTTCGGGCTACGCAGAAATTGCAGCTTGTACATAGTGATGTCTGTGGTCCTATGCAGACACCTTCTTTTGGAAACTATCTTTACTTCGTGTCTTTCATTGATGATTTTTCCAGGCATGCATGGGTATATCCATTGAAGGCAAAGTCCGAAGTGTTTTTGTGCTTCAAACAGTTTTTGGTTTTGGCTGAAAATCTGTCAGCATGTAAAATGGGCACCCTCCGTTCTAATCGAGGGGGGGAATATATGTCTTCTGATTTTAATGCATTTCTGGCTGAACGAGGGATAAAACACCAGTGTACAGTGCCGTATACACCTCAACAGAATGGAGTTGCTGAACAGAAGAACAGGTCACTCATGGAGATGGCGAGGTGTATGGTCAAGAGTCGGGCTTTACCACTGTTGAAGCTCAAAGTCAAGGACAAAGCATGGAAGCACATCAAAAGGTGGACACACAAGGAAAGGGAGCAAGTAGGGAGCTCCAAGAAGTGTATGTCAAATTTTCAGAAGAATCCCCTACAAAAATAGTGATTTTCATCACTAAAAACCATTGTAAATACCATTATCTATTTTTAGTAACTCCATTTTGTTCAAGCCGAGGAGTCCTCGAACTTGAAGAGTATTAGAAGTACCATCGTACCAATTTTCATAATTTTTAGACTTTGTTTGAGCCCTCAAATAAGCCCTGGAACCTAATTTTTAACTAGGCCGGACACTAGGTCTGAACAGCGCCAAAACTAGTCAAAAAACTATAAAAAGAGCGAGAGAGCTCATTTTTGGGGTTAGCTTGTTAGAGAATAGAACTTTTGTAAGAGAACTTTTTTGCAATTTAAGCTTTCCATTGTTCCTCTCTTTGATCTTACTTTGTGCGCGCGTGTGTGTGTGTGTGTGCATGTTTGTGTGCTTTCACTCACGCACTTGTGCCTTCATTTGCTCGTGGTCTTCATACCGGTCCTCACGTCTCCACGGATTGACAAGTAAAGGAGGTGGTGCTTACGCTTGAGCTACAACCACATAGTTTCTGGCTTGAGGCTGTCATGTATGCAGCATATGTACTTAACAGGTGTCCCACTAAAGCACTGCAGTCTATCACTCAATATGAGGCTTGGCATGACCGCAAGCCATCTGTTGCTCATCTGCGTGTTTTTGGTTGTTTGGCATATGCATTAGTGCCTGAACATCATCGCAGAAAATTGGATGATTAGGCAGTAAAATGTATTTTTGTTGGGTACACTTCTAAAAGTAAAGGCTATCGTCTGTATCATCCACACACTAAACGCAATATTTTGGTTAGTTGTGATGTTGTTTTTGTGGAAGATGCTATTCAACCTAGGCACATATACCAAATCAATCTCTTGCATGAAGGCGCTCTCTCACATAGTGATAATGCATCTCAATATGTTTGGCCCGTGCATGAAACACTGGGTTTCATTCAACAGCCAAAGCACTCTGACTATCAGTGAGAATATGCGTAGCAACATCAATCTCCATGCAAAGATCCATGAATAGGCATCTCAGCCATATACATTCCACTGTAGCTATGAAAACGTCCCTGTACTTAGCTTCACAACTCGAAGTCACCACTATAGGTTGCTTCTTACTCAACCGAGATATGCATGAGTCTCCAAGGAAAAACCAATTACCTCTAGTGGACATGGAAGTATCATAACAACCAACCCAATCATTATCTGTAAAAGCATGCATGCATGGCTGAATATCTCTCCCATAAATGAGACCTAAGCTCAAAGTGCCTCGGAGATATCTAAAGACACGTTTCATTGCTTGCCAATGCTTAGTGAACCTGAATCCTGTCTCAACTGGTGTGGAAACTAGCTTGCAATGCTCAAAGTCAAAATGCTAAAGTACTTTTTCAACATACTTTGCTTGATGCATAACAATTCCCCCCTCAACAGATACAAATTGCATGCCAAGATAGGAGCTCAAAAGACCAAGATAAGTGACATCAAAAGTATGCTACAAATCAGCCATAAGAATGTCAAGATTTGCATCACATGACCCTGTCAAGAGTATGCCATTGACATAAAGAACAAGCACTGTAAGATCAACCCCATTTTTGCATACATAGAGTGTGCTTTCAATTGAACTACATGTGAAGCCAAGAGCAATCAAGTGCTTATGGATTTTCTCATACCATGCATGCGGAGCATGCTTGAGACCATACAAGGCTTTATACAAGCGACAAACCATATGCTCTTTCCCTTTCATGGAAAATTCAGGAGGTTGCTTCACATCGACCTCTTCTTGCAAATCACCATTCAAGAAGGCTATTTTTATGTCCAAGTGATGCACTTTCCAACCTCAATGGGCAGCCAATGCAACCATGGTATGAATGGTAGTCATGCATGAAGTAGGTGCAAATGTTTCCTCATAGTCAATGCCATATTGTTGTGCATATCCTTTGGCATCCAATCTAGCTTTGTAGCGATCAATGCTACCATCAGATTTTCTCTTAATCTTATAAACCCACTTTGTACCAATGGCATTCTTTCGTTTAGGCAATTCACATAACTCCCAAGTACCATTCCTATGTATGGAATCCATTTCTCATTGCATAGCACTCATCCATTGTGGATCTTCACATGCATCTTCAAAAGAAAGTGGCTCTTCATTACATGTTGTAGCAATAAGAGAATAATCCACAAAATTACTTGATGCACCCAATTTGATGTCGTGCAAAGTTTGTTTTAGCCACGTTGGCATAGATTGTGCACTCTTGATACACATGCGTTCATTATCTAATACATCTTCAACATGTACGCGATGCATGGGCTGAATTTCATGCTCATTTTTAGCTATATTTCGATGCAAATGTTCAGCCATATGTGGCTGGAAATTTCCAGCAGTTTTGAAAATTTTTGGTTGAACTTTTTTAGCCATATTTAGCTGGAAATTCTCTGCATTTTCAGCCCTATTTGGCTGGAATTTTCAGCCCTTTGAGCCTTAGTTGGCTGATTGATCTGTATTAGCTTGATTTGTACAAATTCTTTTGATCACTTGCTAATAGAAGTTCTTGCTAATGTTAATTAACACATACCAAGCAAAACTTTCAAGTAATATCATCGAAATCTTCTGATTTCACTTCAATATTTGAACTATGTCTGAAATCTAAAAAATGACTTCATGGATTTGACATACCTTCACTATTAGACTCATTTCTCTGAGTACACGTCCCATTTTGTAAAGATCTTTTGACTAATTGTAGTAGAAGGTAGTAGCTTCAAAATGAGTTATCACTCATGAAAAACTTTACACTGTACTATGAGATTTGACCTTAAGAAGATCAGGGAAAAGTGCGCCCGAAAACTCGTAATTGTCAACTAACTTACACACTGATATGAAATCAGATAGAATTCAACACACAAGAGGAATTAGATCAAATCCTTTTACACAAACATGTGTTAACTATCAGAGAAGATGTGTACAAAATGGCTTGGCCTCATTTTGCTCATAGCCATGGAAAACTCTCATATACTGAGTAGTTCCTCCTCAACATCTCTCTCAGAAAAAACCTGACTTTTTCTATTCACTCATGGATTACAAAATTGAGTTCTCTCCATATATTTCTCAAGTCAAATTAACTTATATACATGTAGTTTACATACTCCTAGACTCAACTCGTAAGTTTTGAAGTTCTATGTCAAGACTAGACTTTTATTTTGCACTAAATTACAAGAGTGAATTTATCCCTTCACTTAGGCTTAGTTTTCTGAGTGCTTTGCCTTCAATTCTCTTTGTTTTTTCTTCTTCCTTCATATCTGTTCATAAATTCATGTCTAATTAGTGAGTGAAGTCCTAACAACTCCCCCTCAATCACTAATTAGCATGCTCTGACTTCTTCATGTAATCTTCTTCTCTTTTATTCCTGCCATCTCTTTGAATCTACTTGTCTTCACTCCATCCAAGCTCTTTGTCATAATATCTGCAATCTGATCTTTTGTAGAAGTGTATACCACTTCAAGCTCCTTCTCCATTACCTTTTTTCTCAAGAAATGATATTGAATCTCTATGTGCTTTGTTCTTGCATGAAATACAGGATTTGCTGCAAGATACAATGAACTCATATTATCTCCATGTATGATAGGTATACCTTGATCAATATCCAAGCTTTTGAACAAGGTATGCATCCATATCACTTCTTTTGCTGCTTCCACAAGTCCTTTGTACTCAGCTTCTGTTGATGATAAAGCCACTGTATGTTGCTTCTTTGAGCACCAACTCACAAGTTTATCTCCTATGTATATCATATACCCATGTGTTGACCTTCTATCATCTTGACTTCCTGCCCAATCTGAATCACTATATGCTCTCAGCCTTATATCTGATGTAAATGGATAATATAATCCTTCCTTCAAAGTTCTTTTGATGTATCTAAGAACTCTTTGACCTGCAATCCAATGTGGATCCTTTGGACAATGCATGAACTGAGAAAGAACTCCCACTGCATAACTAAGATCAGGTCTTGTTAGTGTAGCATAAATCAAGCTTCCCACTAAAGATTGATACTTTCTCATATCTTTGAACTCTGCACCATCATATTTGCTGAGTTTATGATTGACCTCTAATGGTGTTGATGCATCTCTGCAATTCTCCATATTCAACTTCTTTAGAAGATTCATAAGATATCTTTCTTGTGATACATATATGCCATGTTTTGCATAAGTGATTTCCATTCCAAGAAAATATGACAATTTTCCTAGATCACTTATCTTGAATTCCTTCTCAAGTAACCTCTTCACCTCCTTGATTCCTTCATTTGAAGTACCTATAATTATAATGTCATCTACATAAATACAAATGTAGATCATACCTTCATCTGTTCTCTTGATAAGTAAACTTGCATCTGCCTTTGAACTTTGATATCCAAGATCATTAAGATACTTCACAAGTCTATAGTTCCAAGCTCTTGGAGCTTGCTTCAAACCATAAAGTGCTCTTCTCAATCTGCAAACATAATTTGGAAACTTGTAATCTTCAAACCCTTGAGGTTGCTCCATGTAAACCTCATCTGATATATATCCATTCAAAAATGCATTCTTTATATCCAATTGACTCAATGCCCATCCTTTTGATGTTGCAATAGCAATTATTGTCCTTATGGTTGACATCTTTGCTACAGGACTGAATGTCTCATCATAACCTATGCCATGAGTTTGAGCATAGCCTTTAACCACCAATCTAGCTTTGTATCTGGCAATTCGTCCATCTGCATGCTTCTTTATTTTGTAAACCGATTTATTTCCAATCACTTTCTTACCATTAGGTTTTGGAACAAGTTCCCAAGTTTTATTTTCTTCAAGTGCATCAAACTCTTCCTTCATTGCTTCTTCCCATTGTCTTTTACCTTTTGCTTCATCATAGCTTTGAGGCTTTTCATCTTCCTTAATCAAGTAAGCATAGTTTTTGTGAGTCAAATAAGAAGTATCATAAGAATACCTTGTAGGTTGTTTCCTCATTCTGGTTGATCTCCTTGGTTCACACTCTTCATGTGTATCTGGATATACTTCTTCATCAAATCTTGGTTCATCTTTATTTCTTCTATGTGATCCAACTCTCGATGTGCTTGCTTGCATATGATCTTCATCTCCATCTACCTGTATATGTGATTTACCTCTTTCACTTTTTCTTACCTCTTCTTCAAATGTTTCAAGGTTACAATCTTTATCTGCATACAAACTCTTCTGTTCATCAAATGCCACATCTCTAGAAACAATAAATTGTTTGGTTAGAGGATTCCATAGCCTATAACCCATCTGCTTTTCATCATACCCAATAAACACATATTTTTCAGCCTTTGGTTCAAGCTTATGTCCTAGTTCTGATGGTACATAAGCAAAGACAATTGATCCAAACACCTTACAATGATCAAGTGTTGGTTTCTTACCCCACCATGCTTCATAAGGGGTCATTCCATTTAGAGCTGCACATGGTTACCTATTCACAAGATATGTAGCTATATTTATAGCCTCAGCCCGAAGATAATTAGGGCAATTCTTTTCTTTTAACATTGCTCTTGCAAACTCAACCAATGTTCTATTCCTCCTTTCTGCCACCCCATTGTGTTGAGGTGTATACCTGCAAGTTACTTCTCTCTTGATACCTGCATTCCAAAGATAATCATTGAATTCTTGGGAGAAGTATTCTCCCCCTCCATCACACCTCAATCTCTTGAGCTTTTGACCTTTAACTCTTTTTGCATATGCATGAAAATGTTTGAAAGCTTCAAATACTTCTGATCTTTCCTTTAAAACATAAATGGTTATCCACCTTGTAGCATCATCAATAAAAAGAACATAATACCTAGACCCATTGATTGATCCTTCTTTTGATGGTCCCCATACATCTGTATGTATGAGCTCTAGCAAACCATCATGCTTGAAACCTTTCTTCTTAAATGATAACTTGTGTGGCTTTCCCATGTGACAAGCTTCACACTTGTAGATCATATGTTGGCTTTTTACATTTGCTAGCCCTATTACAGATTGATTCTCCATCATGGTTTTAATTCCTTTTTCATTGAAGTGTCCTAACCTCTTATGCCAGAGGTCTAACTCTGTAAGTACTTCATCACCATGTATGATCAGGGCTTGACCAACATTCCCTTGCACTTTGAGAGTAAAAAGTCTACCTTCCTTCTTACCACAGACAATTTGATTGTATCCATCCTCTGGATCTTCAATAAATACCCCTTCATTTGTAAATCTGACTTGAAAATCTTTCTCCACTATTTGTCCCACACTAATCAAATTCTTTGGTATTGTTGGGACATACAAAACATTTGTTAGCAAATCAGCTCCACTCCTACACTTCACTTTTCCAACTGAATGCACATTATGTTTTGTATTGTCACCTGTTTGTACTGTATGACTTGAAACACCTTCTTCCAATTCTGATAACAATTCTATATTACCTGACAAATGATTTGAACAACCAGAGTCAATATAGAATACCTTGAGATCCTCCTTCTCTGATGTACTTATTGAATTCATCATCAATGTTGTATGGTTGTCATTTTGTGTATCATTTGCATAGTTGTAATAGGTAGTGTTGTAAGACTGATTCTGATTCCAATTTCTTCCACAACTTCTACCAAAACTTCCTCTTGAATTCTGCTTCCTCTTTGAAAATAATTTTGAAACCTTCCACCTCTTCCTCTGCCATTAGTGCTTTGATTTGGATTTGATCCTTGTTGGTTATGCCAAAAATCATAGGCTAGATGATTGCTCAATCCACAAATCCAGCATGTCTTCTTGTTATTGTTCTGATTTCCTCTACCTCTTCCATTTCCTCAACCTTTACCTCTACCAATACCTCTTCCTCTTGCATAATTTGCTTGAGTAGCCAGCTCTTCTTCATCCTTTGCTTTACCTTTCTCACTTCTCTTCTTATTCTTTGCATACATAGCAGAACTATATCCTTTATCTCCATATGACTTCAAGTATTGCTCAAATGTGAGCATTAATCCAAGCAATTGATTTGATTTTGGCGCATAATGATTTAATGAAAGTTCGGTCGAGAGTACAAAAGGTTTCCACCTCTCATATCCTCTCAACCCTGCAAGCAATTGTGCTATCAACCTATGATCTTCAATATCCTCATCAATAGATCCAAGACTATCTGCTAAGTCCTTCATCTTAGTGACATAATCACTAATACTCTGATTTTGCTTTTTCTTAAATGTGGTGAACTCTGACCATAAGCTAGCCTTCCTAGCTTTAGTAGTGTTTTGGAAGTGATCTTCCAAAGCATTCCATATGTCTTCAGTTGTTTCTAATCCTCTAATATGTGGTAGCAAATTATCTGTGTTAGTGTTATATATATAAGCCTTTGCACTTGCATCTCTCTTCTGCCATAGCTTCAAAGCTTCTAGTTCTTCTTTCCTTGGTTGACTCTCATCTTCAAATCAAGGCTTTTCTTCCTCACCTGTCACATATATCATTAGATCCTTACTCATAAGTGAAGCTTCCATTCTCATTACCCAAGCAGGATAATTATCTCTGTTCAATTTATCAATAGATACATGATATGCCATAGTCTTCTTGTTTCTGCTGCAATCGTGTGAGTATAAGGTTAAAGTATGGTACCTTTTGTAGATATTTACCCTTGAGAATAACTCCGAAGCATTCCTCTGATGTCTTTTATTGTTGAACACCTCAGCTTTCACCTCTTTAATGAAGAACTCTTCAATTCCTCTTGTATCTGCTCCTCCTGTCAACCTTGAGGACCTTTCTACTCTGATACCACTTTTTGATGTATAAAACACCACAAGAACTAAGCTAAAGTGATATTAGAACACCTTTGTAATCATCATTAGCTTATTAACACTCTCAA
>CM035406.1:113634681-113679681 GCA_020310875.1 Ceratopteris richardii
AAAGCTCGTACAAAACAAAAGAAAAGAGAAATTAAAAAAGAGAAGACATAGAGAAAGAGAGAGAGTGAAAGAGTACGCACATCACTTACCAAGATGAGAGAGAGATAGAGATGTGTGTGTAGGGAGAGAGAGAGAGAGAGAAAGAGAGATGTGTGTGTAGGGGGAGAGAGAGAGAAAGAGATGTGTGTTGGCATGTGTAGTGTGTGCATGTGTGTATGGATTGTGTGAATATGTGTAAAAGTCAAAAACCATAATCCTAAAACCCTAACCCTAAAACATGTATATGTGTGTATGTGTGTATGTATATGTGATGTGTGTATATGTGTATGTGCATGTATGCATGTGTGTATACATATGTGAGTGTGTATATATATGCGCATGTGTATGTAATATGGATGTGTGTATGTATGTATGTATGTGTGTGTCATGCATATCTCTGTGTATGTATGTATGGATATGCATGTGTGTACGCACATATGTGTGTGTATACATATGTGAGTGTGTATGTATATGTGCGTGTGTATGTATGTGTGTGTGTATGTAAATGCAAATATATGTGTATGTATGTATGCATATGCATGTGTGTATGTATACATGTGTGTGTACATGTATGTGTACATGTATGTATGTATATGTGTGTGTACATGTATGTATGTGAGTATGAGTATGCATATGTGTGTGTATGTATATGCATGTGTATGTAATATGCATTATGCATGTATGTATGTATATGTGTGTATGCATATGCATGTGAGTATGTAATATGTATGTGTATGTATATGCATGTGTGTATGTAATATGTATGTGAGTGTGTATGTAATACGCATGTGTATGTAATATGTATGTGAGTATGTGTATGCATATGTGTGTGTATGTATGTATGCATGTGTGTGTGAATGTATGTATGCATCTCTCTCGAATTGTCTTTCTATTTCATATCTCTCTCTCTCTTTCATCTCTCTCTCTTTCACTCTCTCTCTCTGTCTCTCTCTTTCATCTCTCTCTCTCTCTCTCTCTCTCTCTCTCTCTCTCTCTCCCTCTCTCTCTCTCTCGCTCTTTATGTTTCTCGAGATCTCTCTCTTTCTTTCATCTCTCTCTCTATCTCATCTTATATCAATAAAAAACAAAACAATCACTTACCTCGATGCAATTGTTTGGAGCATTGTCGTCAAAGTCCACTTAATGTTGTCCTTCATCAAATTCCAAATAACTCACACCAAAACACTCCTGCAAAATTAAAGAGAAGAGAAAATAGAAAAGGGAAAAAACAAAGAAGGAGAAGGGTGCTACAGTATGTGTGATACTTACCAACATTTCATATCTAGAGAAATAGAGAGGTGTGTGTAGAGAGAGAGAGAGATGTGTGTACACAATATTCTTAGAATGTAGTTCGCACGTGAAAACTCCACAGTAGCAGACTTTCATTCAAAACGCGAGCAAATGTCAAATTTTTGCTCTCGGGTCCGGTTAAAATGTTGCATCAGTATAAGCATCGGTATGAGCATGAGTAATTTCCAGTAATTACCGATGCCTATACCGACGCACATACCGTCCGTATTGCATACATGGTCTTTCAAGCATTTTCAACGGTCATACCGATGCCGAGGCATGATCGTCAGTATGGACAATGTCGGTATGCCCCTCATATGTTGTAGTGTTATTGAGGTATATACAACACTGTACACTTATGTTTTATCTCATGTTCAACAAGAAAACTCACAAGACATGTATCCCCCTGATCAGAATGAAGGATGTCCATTTTACATATTGCTAGAGTTTTAGCCAAAACGAGAAACTCTTTGAAGCACATAAACACTTAAGACTTTGCGTTCAATGGATACACCCATGCATGCTTGGAAAAATCATCAATAAAAGTCAAGAAGTAAAGGTAGTTCCCAAAGAAGATGGTTACATGGGAGGAAATACATCACTCTGAACAAGCTATGATTCTTAAGTTACTTGAGTCGAATCATCTTTTGGCAAGAAGGACCAAAATATGGCCTTTGCAAACATGTTTACTAGGTGTATTGCTCTAGCACAATGGTACGTACCACGTTAAGAAGCCCCACCTCCTTAATGTTAACCTGCAAAAGAGATAGGAGTGATATGAAGATCGTGAACACAAGAAGTAATGAATGTGAAGGTGAGAAGCATGAAGATGCACACACATACACACACACACACACAAGGAAGAGACAAGCAAGACACAATGGAAGGTAGAAAGTAGACTCTATTCCTCAATAACAGTATTCAAAGCTCAAAGCTCTAATCTCTCCTCAACTCATACAAGCTAACCTGAAAAATGAGCTCTCTAGCTCGTTTTATAGATTCTAGACTAGTTTTGACTGGTTTCACATCTAGTGATCGGCATAGTTAAAAAATAGGTTCTAGGGGTCATTTGGAGGTCTAAACGAGATCTACAAATTACCGAAATTGGTATGCTCATTCTATCTAAGCTCTACAAGCTCGAGAACTCATCGACTTGTACAAATTGGAGCTACTAAATGCAAAATGGGTGTTTTATGATACATATATTACAAAAGTGATGAAAATCAATATTTGGAGTTTTGAAAAAGTAATATAAAGCATATTTCTTTGAAGAAGTGAATCTTTGGACCCTCGCAACTCTTCATAGTCCACCTCTACATAATTTCTCTGCGTTGATGCCTTTGGCTGCTGCCAACACCCCCACCTCTCACGTTTGTCATCTGTGATAGATCCTTGTTGTGGGGTCTGCATAATTTAGTTTTGCAAGAGGTCTTGTGTGAGGGTGTGCTCCACGATGTGAATGCCTCTTGCGAGATCAGCTTCTAATTTTTGCCGGTCTATCACTTGAGGTTTGTCAGGAGGTGGAAGTCTGTAGTGCATTGAATATAGACGTTACTTGCAAGCGAACAACTGAAGGAGATGGGTAGGCCGGCTGATGAAGAAATCGGAATTGTATTCCCAAATCTCCATCATGAGCATTTCATCAAAAGTCAGCTTACAACATGCAGGTAAATACTTGATGTGATAGTGCCATGTGTAACATACCTGAAGCAATTATGTGGTGCTCATATCATATGCGAGGTCTTGGTTGCCATGCTCAAAGCTGGGGGTATTGACATGTGGTGCTTTGATGTGATGAAAGATCTTAAAAACCATTTGCATCATATAAAAAATCTTAATGGTCATATATGCGGTGACATCGTCCATGTGGTGTAGGCACGGGAACCAGTGGCGGATGGTCGTTATCATGTATCCAATGGTTGGAGGGTCACATGGTGGTTGGAGATAGGGATAGTTTTTGGACTGTTCTCAAAACCATGTGCAATCAGATAGGCATGTATCTTTTCATGCCAAGCATGTGGTGCTTGCTTTAAACCATATTATGCCTTCTTTAACCTGCACACCTGGTTTTCATGCCCTTTCTGCACAAAGCCACGAGGTTGGAAAATATACACTTCTTCATGCAAGTCACCACTCAGAAATGTTGTTTTAATGTCCAACTCATGTGCATTCCAACCATGATGAGCTGCAAGTGCATAGAGGCTAATAGTCATTTAGTAAGTAGGAGCAAAGGTTTCATCAAAATCAATGCCTCTTTCCTGTGCATAACCCTTTGCAACAAGCATAGCCTTATACTTGTCAAATGTACCATCAGGCTTACGCTTCACCTTGTATACCCACTTAGTACCAATGGCCTTCTTGCTTGGAGGCAAGACACATAAAGACCAAGGTACCATTCTTCATTATAGCATCATATTCAGATTACATAGAAGCCATCCAATTTTCTAAATTTTGTGCTTCATCAAATGAAACAAGCTCATTCTCATCACAGAGATTATATGCAACCATAACATAGCAATATGATGCAAAAGAGGCACTATGAGAGCATGAAAGAGTGCGATATGATAGAGGTGCATCTAGTTTGATATTACGCAAAGTCTGCACTAGCCATTTTGGCATAGTCTTTGCCTCCACAATATCAGTTCTCTCATCAACAAGTGCATCATGTAAATCTGCATCAGGAGTGGAATGATATGCATCATCACATGAAACCTGCAAAGGTTGAGAAGTTGCATCATTAGGACCAGCACTAGACTATCCACTTGTAAAAAGAGCCAACAAAGTATCATACATGTCTTTGGAGCTAACAGATGTCTCCTTAGTACATGAAAGCAGTGTTGAATAGCTTATTCCACAAAAACAACATCATGGCTAACCAGAATGCATTTAGTCTGTGGATGATACAGACAATAACCTTTACTTTTAGAATTGTACCCAACAAAAATACATTTTACTACTTTATCATCCATTTTTTTGTGATGTTGTTCAGGCACTTATGCATATGACAAACAACCAAAAACACATAGATGAGCAAGTGATGGCTTGCGATCATGCCAAGACTCATATGGAGTGATAAATTGTAGCCTTTAGTGGGATACATGTTAAGTACATATGTTGCACACATGACAACCTCAAGCTAGAAACCATGTGGTAAAGCCTGACTCTTGACCATACACCTCGCCATCTCCATGACTGATCTGTTCTTTTATTCAACAACTCTATTTTGTTGAGGTGTATAAGGCACTGTACACTGGTTTTTTATCCCACGTTCAGCCAAAAATGCATTAAAATTAGAAGACATATATTCCCCCCTCGATCAAAACAGAGGGTGCCTATTTTACATGCTGACAGATTTTCAGCCAAAACCAAAAACTCTTTGAAGCACATGAACACTTCGGCGTTTGCCTTCAATGGATATGCCCCTCCATGACTGAAAAAATCATCCATGAAAGTCACAAAGCAAAGATAATTTCCAAAAGAAGGTGTCTACATAGGACAACAAACATCACTATGTACAAGCTGCAATTTTTTAGTAGCCCAAACTTAACCATCTTTTGGAAAGGGGGAACACTGCATTTTTCCCAAAATATAGGCTTCACAAACATGTTTTCTAGGTGCCTTAAGTTTGGGCAAAGAGGACACCATTTCAGATTTCTACAGGCGTAGCAAACTAGAAAAACTCAAATGACCAAAGCATGCATGCCAAAGTTTTGCATCTGATATAGCCTGAGAATCATGTACTGCACATGTTGAATCATTTACAGATCTTTCATAGTCTATGAGCTTATACAACCCACGCCATAAAATGCCAGAAGCAATAATCATGTTGCCATTTGACAGATCATGAACTGTACATTTATCATCAATAAATGTCACAACCAAGCCAATCTTGGCTAATACAAAAACTGATAACAAATTTTTCTTGATCCCTGGCACAAAGAAAGCATCTGACAAAGTGAAAGAACTACCATCAGTAGTAGTCAAAATGATCTGACCAACTCCCATAACAGGATAAAATGAGTTGTTGGTGCATGTAACAGTATTCCATGTAGGGGCAGGCTCGACTGAAAAGAAGAAACTATGCTACGAGGTAGTATGATTGGTCGCCCCACTGTTCAAGTACCAAACATCTGAGTCTATTGCAGACATGCACTGCTCATGAGAAGATCGGTCAAAACTGCAAATAGTAGTAAATGCCTATTCTTATTTCTGCACAAGATTAGCAGACTCTATTTTTAGTGTAGAGGCCTCTACAACAACCATTCCAGCCTCTTTCTTATTTGCCTCTTTTGCAACCAATTTCAGACAGTTCTTTATGATATGATCATTTCCTTTACAGTACTTGCAAAATAATTTTTTCTTTTCTGATTTCTTTTCGTCTTTGTCTTCCCTCTTTGATTGTGCAGCATTTGCAGATTTCTGCTTGCTAATTGAAGAGCTCCATTTTCCTTTGCCCTTTTGACTAGCTCGGAAAGCTTGATCTGCAACACACATGATGGACCTGTTCTGCCTCGACTGATCTTCCTGCAACAGAACAAAGACTAACTCCTCAAATGATAAGGCATTTGGATTACCTTTCATCATCAACTGAAGAGTAGAAGCAAAACTCTGATATGAATCAGGAAGACCATTCAGAACGGACTGCACAAGTGAGCTATCTGGTATAACCTTGTCAGTAAAAATCAATTGTTCCTTCAAGTCTTTGATCTTTGTTAGAAAATTGTCCATAGAATCATCTTCATTCATGTGCTCACTCTCCAACTGTTTTCCGAGATAAGCAACACGAGCCTCATTCCTAGCTTGGTACAATGTGGTAAGTGTATCCCAAGCATCCTTCGCTGTTCTACAAGAGGGAATGTGAGGAATACTGGTAGGTTTGATAGACAAAGCTATCAACGCATGTGCCTAGGCATCTCTGCTATCCCAACAAATTTGCTCTGTAGTAGGTGCAACAAAAACCGTTGCACGAACAGGAATATGCATAATATCATCATCTTTGACACCTACAGTAGCTTCAGTACCTGCAGTTGTAACAGTTGTAGGTGTGATAGGACATTTTTCAACACCTTGCACAATGTTCCATAGTCCTTTTGCAACCAATACATGTCACATCATATAAGCCCATAACGGGTAGTGGGTACCATCCAACTTATCCTCAAGAACGAACATATAGAATACATCACTGTTTTCAGCCATGGCCGGTGACTAAAATACCATGATGCAGAAAATTGACTGTATCTCAAAACGTTGAACAAAACTTCCTAGACGAATTCTGCTAGACATGTAGCAGACTTCGAGACACTTATACTAGGAAACTGAAACTGGGATATACCTTTGACACAAAAAGATGAAATAGCTTGCACAAGTACTACGATAGTGCTCACCAAAATTCATGCGGTTTTGAGATTGCAAACGGAGGAGTATTGACGATGCCCTAGATGAAGCGATGACCTTCTCTGATGCCAATTGTTGGAGTTAAACGTTTGCGGAAGCACGCAAACAGCACAAGGAAGAAGAAGAAGATTAGAGCACAACACACAATACTAAGTGTATTACCGCTAGAATGTACAAAGATAAGTAGCCCGTTAGGGCAATAGGCATATATACAAGCCGGGGGAAAAAACCTCCTAAAGAGGGAAAAAAGTGCCCCAGTGGTCCTACTCTGTTCCCCAACATTTGCAAACATATTGCTCATATATTTTCAAACACATTTTTGTTCAATCATCAAATTTTGTGAAAATATTTAATGCAAAATGCTCATAGAAATATTTATCAATTCATCAAGCAGTAAATAAATTCATCAAAAGTTGAAAATATTTATCTTCAATCAAAATTCATAAAAAATTACAAGAAAATTTTTCTCTCAAGTTCTTTTACTTCTTTTTCATAAGTTTAGAAGAGTTTTTGGTATTTTGCTCAATGTTCAGTATAGCTTCTTGTACCCATTTCCCTATATCTTTGTCATTATCAAATTTAGTATGAATATTTTTATCATCATGTGGTTGAACTTTTAATTCATCAAATTTATCTTGATCACAACCACTATCATTCTCTTTGACTTTAAGTTCACAATTCACATCATATATATATCCTTTTCCATCAATTTTTAATGATTTTTGAACTTTGTATTCATCATTCTTTATCCTTACATATTCTTCTTTATCAATCCTTTTCTTTTCCAATGTATTTTGACCATATCTTTTATCACTAGATTTAGTTTGATTGTCAATGTTACTCATAAATTTTGGTTTTAGAAGATTTTGATCATTGTCAAAGAATATATCTTGAGTCTCAAATTTGTTCATAGATTGTAATTCACAGGAATTGATTTTCTCGTCATGGCTCTTAGGTCTCCACTATGTTTGAATTCTGTTACATGTTTTAGGTCTAAATTTAGTTTGGTGAAAGTATTCTCTCATCCCAACCTCTACCTAAATTTAAATGCAAAGGTAGTTGGGTTTGAGAATCACAAATCTTATGTTCATTTGTAGGGACTAAATGTTATTTACATGCATCATGATAAGCAACACAATCATCATACTTGGTCACACCAAAAGCATCTTATTCATAGCCTTATGGGTGGATCATCTATGGTCAAATATATGGTTTATGTCATGTAGTTTAGTAGATAGGATTTGAGTTTCATGTTCATGCTTGCACTTGCATCTAGGTAAATCATTTACTTGTTTGGTCGATTCATCAATTTAGCTCTTTAAATTTGTAATAACTTCTTTTAAAATTCAATAGGTCACATGACTTGAATTGGAAAACTCACTAAGTTTATTAATTAATAGAAACACTTCTTTAAATTTGGCTTGATTTGATGATTTTAGCTTATCCTGTAGTTCTTTGAATTGTGATTCAAACTCCAAAATCTTATTCCTAATTAATTCTTCAATACTAGAGCTTTTATCATGTGTATTTACTTGAAGTACCTTCTTCTGGCCCATTGAAAGTTATCAAAAGTAAGGATCAAGAGGTCGATCGAAAACCTAGAGTATGGCTTGAAGAAGAGGCTTCAAAGTGAATATGTGTAAATTTATACAATTTGATTTGATCAAATTCTAATACATCAAAATTTGATGAATGAATACGTGTAAACTTGTTCGCTTCAAATGTCGATGAGAGGGGTGGAAAGAAAGTGTCGAGGCTCCTCCCTCGTGATTGTGCTCTTCTTGTGGAGGCGCTCGGTTCCCTAGGGAACAACCCTCAACATCCAAGGAAAAGGACCTATGCTAGCAAATTCTCCCCTTGTCATTGCTAATCCTTTCTCCTCTCAACTGCAAACAAGAAGAATATAAAAGTTAACTTTTTTAATTAAGACTCAAAAATACACCTAAAAATCCTAAGTACACTAGCATCATGTTTCACGTCGGGATCACCAAATCTGTCGAGGGGTGTGAAAGGAGACAAGTGGAGATCAAAACTGACTTGCGATAGCCTCACTATGTGACTACACGCAGGGTGTTTCGTCGCATACTCTAGGATGTATGATGTGTTTTTAGTATGTCAGGAGTGATTAACTATGGTTAAATAACCTATTTAAGATCAGCTTATGGATCTATTGTCCATAAGGTTGTGCAGCTATATACCTCGAAAGACCGTATTCATCGGAATGCCAAACTAATGATTCATCAGTTATGCGATCTTTGATAATATCATCGACTTCGTGTTCAATCTGCTTAGGTTGGGTATTTTGTTTTATAGGTGGAGGAAACAGAATCTCACATTATCAGGTTCTAGTGATGCAATTGAAAACAAAGCTAAAACTCTAGATAAGCAGTAATCATATGTTGGGGAGATTAAAGATTCATCACTAATAGGGTCTTTAATTAATTCTAGCTTCTACTTCTATTTCTTCATTAGTTTCATTTTCTTTACTTTGGGTAGTAGTATTTTCAATAGGTGGGGGTAATAAGGTTTCTAAAATAAAAGAGGTAGGTATGTTATGTTCATCGATAAATTCATTTGAAGACACATTGCTTGTTGACATCAGAAATAAAGTGTAATGTAAACTTTCAATTGATAAATGAACTATTTTGATAATATTACTAAGACCTCAGAGCCAAAATAAATCCTATACAAATGCTTTGATGAAAATCCTAATACAAATACTTTGATAAAAAACCTAATACAAGTACTTTGATAAAAAACCTAATACAAGATGTAAAATTTCAAATGTGACATAGGAAAAATAGGAAAATCAGCATAAATGCAACTCCAAACTCCTAGTCAAAAGCTCGTTGGTTGCATCAATTCATCACTTCTCGTCAATCTTCATCAATGTTGTGCATGAAGAAAACATCAGGATAAAACAACATAAGTATGTCTCATAAAACATAAACACACATACATATAACATGCTCATACATTCTAATACATTCTTTATACTCATGCATAGGCTTACATACGCAAACTACATCACTCATGTATAAATGCATCTACTTATGCATGCCTTAATCATGTACATACCTATTTACATTCATGGACATGTATACATTACATAAACATGCATTCATGCGCATAGGCATTCATATATATATTCATGCAATCGTTCTTATGTTCATCCATATTCATGTATAGATATTAACATGCATACATATATACATTCATAAATCTTATACATTCATGTACTCTAATGCATTCATCTATATCATATCTATGCATGTTCATATATCCCTACTTATATAGGCTTAAGCTTAGATATACATGCATTCCTATTCCATTCACATGCTCTAATGCACTTGCACACTCATGCATCTCTCTCTCTCTCATGCTCATGCATATTCATGCATTAACACTTCTAATATGCATATGCTCATATATCACTCTCATTTCTGAATGCATATAATCATGCACATGCATTAACACAAATTGTAAACTCATTGTTATGCACACATACATTAATTTTCATATGCATACCCATTCATTTTCAAGTATATATATATCTCTATACTCATGCTATGCTCATGCACACATTTGAACATATGCATACACTCTAATGCATTCATTTTTTTCATACATACATGTATAACTCATATATATGCATAGTAACATACTATAACATTAATTAATTATAAAATTAACTATAAAGTAAAAATAATTTATAATACTCTCTCTCTTTATCTCTCTCTTCCTCTCTCTCTCTCTCTCGATCTCTTTCTCTCTCTCAATCTCTTCCTCTCTCTCTCCCTCTCTCCCTATCTCTCTCTCTCTCTCTCTCTCTCTCTCTCTCTCTCTCTCTCTCTCTCTCTCTCTCTCTCTCTCTCTCTCTCTCTCTCTCTCTCTCTCTCTTTCGGACATTCCATCTGTGCATCCATCTGCGGCTCTCTCTCTCTCTCTCTCTCTCTCTCTCTCTCTCTCTCTCTCTCGTGGAAGGTCTTTGTGATCTACACCATTGCCTCCATCTGTGCCTGTGCATGCCCTTCAAGAGCTAATCTCTCTCTCTCTCTCTCTCTCTCTCTCTCTCTCTCTGTCTCTCTTCTCTCTCTCTATCTCCCCCTCTCACCTTATCTCTCTCTCTTCTCTCCCTCTTTCTCTCTCTCCCCCTATCTCTCTCTTGAGGATGGGTGACTAAAGGTTCTATGGCTTCTATTATAGCACTGACTATGAATGAGGATACTCGAGGTGAACTGGGGTGTACGGGGGGAGGATGTGTAGGAGAAGGAAGAGTTTCGATGGGAATGGCGGTGATTTTGATGGTTCTGGCCTGGTTGGAGGCTACTGGTCGGGGTGGGGAGTTGATGATGATTGTAACTTCTGCTATAGGTGATTAGGGTGGGTGTTCGGGTATCAATCATGCTTCTTTGTAAGGGCGGGAGGATTGGGCATCGATGGGTACATGGATGTATTGGCCTTGTTTGGACATCCGATGGATTCGTCAAGGGTCAAATTGTGGTAATGGTTTCCTCTTCAAAAACTGAAGTGCTTCGATAGTTCCCACTGACTTAATTAGTTCATTAAAGCCCTGAATGAAGGAGTCTTCAAATGTGCCTCTAGCAAGTTCTCATTGTAGTAGTTCTTGGCTTTGCTCTTCTGATAAGTGTCGGCATGCCCACATGGCTTGCATATTACGATATAGTTTTTGAATGGCTAGTGTATAGGCGGTAGCTTCGAATGTGTCATCTTCATGGGTGCTCATATCTCCTTGAGCTTCCATTTTTTGTTTTTGTTGTTCCTCTTTGTCATCTTTTTGTGAGTCAAGACTCATTTGACTAGCTTCATCATCACCTTCTTCATCATTATTCATTGTCTGATGCTCAACATCTGAGCTAGACACTACATGTTCTCTTTGTTGGTCAGGGGGCATAGTAGGATAGCTTGGTCATGTGTATTCTTGAGAGAAAAACTGCCCTTTTGAAAATTGAAAGTTTAGAAAATGCATCATGCATTTTGAAATCAAATGTAGTGTTAGTGGGCTCTGCCTCGAGATGAGGTATGGGAAAAGTAAATGCACCTACACCAATGGAGGTGGGAGTCTCTTTAGCTTTCCTAGTAGCTACTTGAGTGGAGGTCTTCGTGGGAATCACTGCATTGGTGGTGCCTTTGGTGATTATTGGGCATGATAGGCGAATGCTTATTAGTGGTATAGGTGCAGGAGGTTGTGTTTGATATTTTTGAGGGGATGATTGTGGCGAGGGCAACTCGGAGATCAGGAGGCATGGAAGAGAATCCCTCATACACTTGCCTGCTCTATTTTTGCTTGACTTCCTTGCCTTTTTGGAAGTTCCTTTAAATCTTTTCAACTCCTCACTAGTCATAGTGTGTTTGATGGGTAAGTCATAGGCCAAACACATGTAGACAATTTTTGTGAGGGCACAAAATCTGTGGATGACATGTTTGTAGGCCCACCTTTACTGCATCAAGTATAATTGATCTATAATCCAACTAGCAAGATCTATAATCTGAGGTCCTATGTTTGCTAGATATAAGCCAAACCAGATGCATTTTTGTGAAATAGTAAAGCAATCCTATGCGAGGAAAGCAAAATGCTGCATACAAATACATAATGGCTTTGATAGTTCTAATGTGATGGTCGAGATATTAGTCCACTTCAAAATGTCACCTCTTTTCATAGGCTCTAGGATGAGCCTTTCTCTTTTCGTTGGTGTGTGAGTACCATGGATCTTTAGGGTAGCTCGAATGAGATCCTTCGAGAGGTAGAATTTCTTGTAAGAGGGGGTCATTCACTAGCCATGGCAAAATAAAAGTTCCTGGAAATTCCTCCTCTTAAGGGCCTCAAGTGTGGTTACCAAATAGTAGCATCGATAGAAATCAGGTTTTGGAAAAGGGTCACTAAAGTTCTCACTGAAACCAGCCCTAGCCCAAATGGGTCGTAACTCCTCTGTATTCTGAAGATCTTCAAATTCTCAAGAGAAGAACTGATATCTCCCCCAAAAGTCTTCGCTAAATGAAAGCATCGAGTCGTAGATATAGTTTGCATTGGCTAGGGGTCTCTTAGACCTTGGAACCAGTATGAGTTGCTATGAACTTTCTTAGTGCGTCCTAGAGGAGGATAATCGATGGGCATCGGTCCCATGAAACCTTGAAATTCGGGTGGTTGGGATCTAGGATAAGACTTCGCTAACAAATTACCAAAATTGACTACTCGCACTAGGGCCAGCCTCAGAAGTTCCTTCAGCTTGCATGATGATCGAAATGAGTGCATAGATGATCTGCTACAAAAGGATAACACATTAGTATGGAAATTAATTATGATCTCAACAAAGTGAGACCACAATCCCTTTCCATAGCTGATGTGTCACTCATGTAGCCGAGTGTCGTGAGGTGGTTTATGGAGTGATTTCTCATAAACTAATGTAGGTCACTAGACACCTACATGCTTAGATATTGCATACATTGCTTGTGATGAGTCTTCATTACAAGTGATGGTGGGTTACTGCGGATGAAATTGTACAAGGTTTAATCCTGGGTGAATTATTACAAGGGTAATGGTAGATTCTAGACTAGTTTTGACTGGTTTCACATGTAGTGACCGACGTAGTTGAAAAAATAGGTTCTAGGGGTCACTTGGAGGTCTAAACGAGATCTGCAAATTACCAAAATTGGTATGCTCATTCTACCTAAGCTTTTTAAGCTCGAGAACTCCTTGCCTTGCACAAAATGGAGCTACGGTTTTTTATGATACACATATTACAAAAGTGATGAAAATCATTGTTTGGAGTTTTGAAAAAGTAAAATAAAGCATATTTCTTCAAAAACATGAATGTCTCGCCCATCGCAAATCTTTGTAGTCTGCCTCTACATACTTTCTCTGGGTTGATGCCCTTGGTTGCTGCCAACAAGGTGCCTCAAGTTCGGTCACAAAGCAAACCATTTCAAATTTTTGTAGCCATAGCAATTTAGCAAAATTCACATGACCAAAAGCGTGCATGACAAAGATTTGCATCTAAGATAGCATCAAAATCTTGTACTGCACATGTTGAATCATTCACAAATTTTTCATATTCTATGAGCTTTATAGTGCCTTATGAAAACTCTAGAAGCAATAATAACATCACCATTTGACATATCATGAATTGTACATGTGTAATCAACAAATTTCACAACCAAGGAGATCTTGAATAATGTTGAAAATGACAATAGATTTTTCTTGATTTGTAGCACAAGCAGAGCATGTGAAAGAACTACCATTAGTAGTAGTCAAAATGATCTTACCAGCTCCCATTACAGGATAAGAGTATTTGTTAGCACATGTGAAAATATTACCGATAGGGAAAAGCTCAAGTGAACTGAAGAAACTATGATGTGAGGTAATATGTTTGGTTGCTGTGCAGAATTAGGAGATTTTAGCTTACTAGTAGATCAGCTCCATTTACATTTTCCCTTCTAAGTAGCTAAGAGAGCTTGATCTACAACACACGTAATGAACCTATTCGGATAGATTGATCTTCTTGCAATCAAATAAAGACTAACTCCTCAAAGATTAAGGCATTTGGACTAACTTTCGTCATAAACCAGAGAGTAGAAGCAAAACTCTGATATGAATCAAGAAGAACATTAAGAAGAGTCTTCACAAGTGAACTATCTGGTAAGACTTCACATGCAAAAATCAACTACTCTTTAGAATCTTTGATCTCTATGAGAAAATTGTCCATAGAATCTACTTCATTCATATGCTCATTCTCCAAATGTTTTGAGAGGTAAGCAATATGAGCCTCATTTCTTGCTTGGTACAAATTCCTAAGTGTATCTCAAACATCCCTTGCTATTTTGCAAGAATGAATGTGAGGGATAATGGCATGTTTGATAGATAAAGATATCAATGCATGTTCCTAAGCATCTCTACCATATGAACAAAGTTTCTCTATAGTATGTGCAACAAAAATCACAACACAAACAAGAATTCAAAGATCAGCATATTGAACACCATTTGCATCACCTTCAATGACTATATTTGTAGGTGTAGTAGCTCATTTTTCGACACTCTACATAATATTCCATAGTCCTTTTGCTACCAATAGATGACGCATCATATCTACCCATAATGGGTAATTGGTGCCATCCAACTTGTCCTCATTGACTAAAATACCATGATGTAGAAAAAATGATTGTATCTCAAAAAGTTGAATAGAACTACCCTGTTGAGCTCTACTAAACCTGTAGTAGACTTTGAGCCATTTGTATTGGTGAACCAAAACTTATATATATGTTTGGCACAAAATAATGAAATTGCTTGCACAAGCACTGCAATAGTGTGTTTGGAAGCCAAAATGAGCTTAGATCAAAATTTCGACACCATAGAGTGAAGGTGTTTTGAGATCCTAATAATCTTGAGTCTGTGCACCAACTATCATGCGACTCTAAGGATGTGATCAAAGGGTTGTCGATGATCTCCTAGATGAAGCTGCAACCTACTCTAATACCAATTGATAGATTTTGAGGTATATGGAAGCACACAAACAACACAAGGAGGAAGAAGAAGAAGCTTGGAGCACAACACACAATACTAAATGTATTACCAAGTGAATGTACAGAGATAAGTGGCCCTCTAGGGTTATAGGCATATATACAAGCTAGAGGGAAAGACCTCATAAAGAGGGAAAAAAGTGCCTCGGTGGTCCTAGTGTCTTCACACACATCACTAACAAAATATATCAACACATAGTCCTAAGTCTGCTCACAAACATCACTATCGAAATATCACAACAAGTCCCCCTAGGAATGATGCATTGATAAAGGAGTTGGCACTCATGTATAAGGAAGTGCCTAGCTATGTGGAATGAAATCAATCTACTAAAGGAAGTTAGGTCAAATCTTTGGAAAAAAACTTCAAAATTTGGCCAAGGCAAAGGCTATGTGAAAAGATTTTTGCAACATTATCATGTATGGGCACATAAGCCAAACTGATCTCTCGATCAGAACATCTCTCTTTGAAATAATGATAGTGCACCTTAATGTGTTTTGTGCATAGGGATTCTCTCAATTACCATTTTTCTCTCATTGTTAGTAAAGATGGTGGTGGAAGAAGAGTAACCACCACCAAAGTATCCAAAAACCATTTGACCCACACACATAAAAACAGATATTAAAGCTACCCTATACTTAGCATGTGGACCAAAAGTCGTCATAGTAGGATGCTTCTTGTTCAACCAAGATATGCATGAGCTACAAAGTATGAAGCAAAAGCCACTAGCTAACATAGGATGTCATACCAATCAACCCAATCTAAGTAGCAACAAAAGAAGCATATGAACTTGGCAAAAATGATTCTACCTTGAGATAAAACAATCTAGCAAGGTCGGTGCCACTCAAGTAGAGAAAGACGTGCTTAACCACCTGCCAATGTTGGACATCTGAGAAATGAATAAAACTACTCATCTAAGAGACAAAAAATTGAATATCAATCTAGGTTATGTATAACTAAATCTTTTGTTAGACAAAAACATCAAATGCACCTCCAACATCATAAAGACTAATCTGTAAATGTGTTTCCATCATAATGGAAATGGGTTTGCAATATTCAAGGCCAAAATGATGCAATAATGTATCAATGTATTTTGTTTGAGAAAATGTATTCCCCCATCAACTCGTATAGGCTGAATGTCCAAAAACTGTTTTAAACACCATAAATCTGACACCTCAATAGAGAAATGCAAATCAACCTTAAATTCAACAAGTAGGCATGTATCTTTTCATACCAAGCACAAGGTGCTTGCTTCAATCCATACAATGCCTTTTTCAACATGCACACTTTGTTTTGATGCCATTTGTGCACAAAACCATGGGGCTGAGATACATGCACTTCTTCATGTAAATCACCATTCAAAATTGTATTTTTTAACCATGACAACTTGCAAGTGAGTAGATGCTATGAACATTGTCCATTTGACACGTGGAAGCAAAGGTCTCAATAAAATCAATGCCTTTGTATTGAGCATAACCTTTCAAAATATTCCTAGCCTTATACCCATCAACTATTTGACGAGGTTTACATTTCTGAATGTATAGACACTTAGTGCCAACTTCCTCTTTGTGTGAAGGTAAATCACATAAAGACCAAGTATCATAACAATTGCATGAAAAAGGAGTGTTTTGCGAGTGTGAAGGAGTGTGATATAACAAAGGTGCATTCAACTTCGTATTTCTCAAAGTCTATGCCAACCATTTAGGCATATTTTTTGCCCCCTCCATGTCAAGTCTCTCATCAATGTGCACCATGTAAATGCGCATTGAAACTAGAATGATCTGCATTGTTGTTTGAAACTTGTAAGGGTTGAGAAATAGCCTCACTGGGATTTAATAATATCACCATCCAAGAGATCATGAACTGTACATCTTTCATCGGTGAATTTATAAACCAAGCCACTCTTTGCTAATGCTCAAACTCATAACAAATGTTTCTTTATCCCTAGCACATATATGACATCTAACAATGTGGAAGAACTACCATCGATATTACAAGTCCCATCACAAGATAAGAGAGTTTTTAGCACATGTGAAAATATTCCCTAAAAGAGTAGGCTCAAGTGAAGTGAAGAAGTTTCATTGCAAGGTAATATGTTTGGTTGCACCACTATCAAAGTAAGAAGCATGTGAGTGTATTATAGACATAGAGTGCTCATGAGAAGATGAGCTGCAATGATCTCTAAATGCCCATTCTTCATTTGAAACAAGGTTAGTAGACTCTGTTTTAGGTATAGAGGCCTATACAACAACTATTCGAGCCTCTTATTTGTTTGCCTCTTTTGTACCTAGTTAGGAAAAATATTTATGACATGATCTTTGCCTTACAGTAATTAAAAAACTATTTCTACTTTTATGTTTTCTTCTCATCATTTTCTTCCATCTTTGATTGTGCAATATTAGTAGATTCATGACTACTAGTAGATAAACTCCATTTACCTTTGCACTTTTAACTGGCATGAAGATTTTGATCTATAACTAAAATACTTGACATGTTATTCTTAGACTAATCTTCCTAGAAAAAAATATACAGTAACTCCTCAAAGTTTAACACTAGAGTTTTCATTGAGCACTTTAGTGCCTTGAAAAAAGAGGCATTATTTGATGAATTTTCTAGGTTACTAGAAGCAGCCATTTATAAATGTAGCTATGAAGCACATTAGGAAAAGGATTTTCTTCATTAGAGGTTGGGCCTCTTTGCTCGTAACACAGATGGGCCTTGACAATCAAAGATAAGATGGATTTCCACTGAGATAGGGCATATGGGATTCTCATGCCATAGTGAGGATTGGTTTGCTTATAATGTCTGGAGATCTTGGGAGCAGTTACGCCGTGCTCTTGCTTAGCTCACTGCATCTTGTGTTGAGGAGCAGCTCCGTCAGCCTATTACTTGGAAGACTCTCATGCACTCTGAGAGAGGGTTCATGATTGGTTCCCAATAACATGTTTCCTAGGGGTGGCTAACAAGATTAACTTCTAGAGTCTCTCCAAGGCTTGGCATCAGGATCGATGGACGGGCATGTGAGATGCAGTTCAAATGAATAGAGATGTTGAGGTTGCAGTTCTTTGGAATTGGGGGGATCAGGTTGATCCTGAGCCTTAGATGGCTTGACTTGGGTCCTTTACTTGGACTGAAGTTTTGGTTGTTGCCTTGTGCATCTACCAATATGGGAATCTCTTCTTGGAGATCAATGAGGTAGATCTACCAAGCTCACTAGTAGAGACTCAAATCATCATGGATTGTACCTTTCAATGGATTTGGGTGATTGGCATGCTTGGTTGAGAATAGCACATCAATCTTGTTTCGCTCAACATTCAGAACATTTCTAGTTGGCATCTCTGGGCTTAGGAGGCTTGATCATTATCTCGCCTCCTTTGGGACTAGGGGAGTGGCACTAGTGCAACCTTCTCTCCTCAACAGAGGCCTACACTATCCCTTCTTTCAGTGCTCTGCTAGGCTAGGCTGGCATATCATCTAGTTGTGCCAAGAAGTCAGTCCTGATGTGGCTTAGTCTTGGTGGTAGGGAGGGCTCATGGAGGAGTTTCTCTTGTCCTTTGGGAGTCGGAACTTTTCTGCCTAGCAACCACGTGGGGTTGTCATTTTTTAGTGGTTGTTTTCCCATAAGATTATAGCTACTGGCACCCGACAAAGCTTTGGGGACTAGCCTCTTGATTGTACGAGTTGTGGCTTTCACTTAGAGTCACAAAGACACTGTCTCTAGAATTGCTTATTAGCACAATAGGTTTGGTTGGAACCAACTCAAAAGTCTACTACAAGATTTCAAAGTTTGAAGACGTTTCATTTAGCCAATTGGGAGAAAATCGTCTCAAAGTGGTCACTAGTCATTCTCTGCAAAGTTCCTAAAATATCGGGGGTAAGCTTCTACTTGCTAAAGGCATTGCTCAGTTTGTAGTCTATCATTTTAAGTGATTCTACTTGGAATCATTAGATCTCTAAGCTAATTTAATTCACCCAAAAGGAATTTTTCTAATTGCTCCTATACTATGAGCATTGAGCATAATATCCAGCAGGTATCAAGATCAAATTAGCAAGTTTTTAGTCACTAGCTAGTTGCAAACTTATCTAGTTTTTATCAAATTGTTTGAAGCATCATCTCCAAAGTACATAGGCACTTATTTAGTGTCATTGGGAAGCGAAGAGGGCCTAAAACACAACCCTCAAGTAAAATAGGGCAAGTACTAAGCAAGGATTAGCAGTACCAACTCATTTCTTGAAGTGTCCATCCATCTTTTCCAATAGTCGACAATGCTATATTGGTGATGACCTTCTTTCCATTGACCAAAAGTCCTTAATCTTGGAGGACAATGAAGTTATTGATACTAAGGCGCTGTAAGAGGAAGGCTCTCTAGTATTGATTATCAATCTATGATCTAAGAATATAGTTCATGAACTACAAACAACTTTAAGGCAATAGAGTGCAGACAACAAGACAATAGAAATAGCCTTGGAAATCAAAATTTCCTATCAATAATTTCTAATCCTTTGTATCACTAACCCATGGTTGTGTCATTTCTTATTGTTTTGATAGTAATGCTTTGAGGCTTCATTATAATATGATGGGTCTTGTAAATTTTTATGTGTAATATAATCAATGTTTAAATTTTCTCAAAATAATTACAAATCAAAGGCATATGGAGAATATCACACTTTTTAATAGTCCATTATTTGTAGAAGTCAAATTAGGCCCATATCACTAGACCATGGAATCTGATAAAGCAACAAGGGTCTTGAAAGATACTTTGCAATATATGTATAAAAGGGGATTCACCTCCAACTTCCAGGTTCAAATGCATAACTTGTAACTTCCACCTTTTTCAGCTTGTTACATTCACCTACAACCTCCAACTTCCGGATTCAAAGGCATAACTTGTAAGTTTTCTCCATTCCTATTGAGACTCATCTATAGTCTAACACACACTAGAACTTTATTTGTGGTCTAAAAAATATACTTTTGCATTTCAATATAAAATGGAAATGTATTAAATATTTTCTATACACTACTTTTCCATATAGTATTGTGGTTGATTTCCATGATCTTAGAGTTGCACTTTCATTTGTGGGTGAATTTGAGCTCTCCTAGAATTCATTTTGCTATATATGATTGTCATTATAGTGCACCTGCAAGTTTCACTTGTAGATTCTTTGATTGATTCTTGACCATTTGTTAGGTGTGTATACCCTACCAACTATGCAATTTCTATAATTATTCCTACCATTTGTCAACATTGTTTTGCTAGGTTTCAGTATGGAAATCATAGAAAATCATTTTGTAGAGCTTCTTGTGACTTAATGCTCCTCATCTATGTGCATTGTGAGGTGCACTTGTGAGCATGTATTCACTTTTAGTTCTATATATGTTATTAGGCATTGATTATGTTAGCTAGGATGTCATCATATTGAGTCAATACTATGTGTAATGCAGCTTATTTGTTGTATAAGCTTGTGGTTACTACCATGAGCTTACAATTTCACTTTCCTTTAAGGGTGATTTTTTGAGTGTACATGAATTCATTGTGGCTTCTTCTAGTACACACAACTAGACTTGCATACCACCTTAAGAGAGAACAAAAAAAAAGATCTATATAGATTACTGCTTCAAACACACATTCATTTAGGTAGGTCTGACTAGAAACATACTTATTAAGTTACTATGAGGATACAAATAACGAAAGTTACAAAGAAGATTCATAACCTTATCTTATGATTTTTTCTCCATTTAGAATTCTTTTACATTTTTTCTTTCGTTTAGATTAAATCTCATATTTAAAAAATAAAACAAACGATTGCAGTTTTTAAGAGAAACTTTGATCTATCACCTAAGGGCTGAATTAATCTAAAGTGAAACTATAGAATGGAGAGAATAACACCTATGGAACCCTCTCCCTAATCCCACACAAGTAGGGTTAGAACATTTAACACCTACAAGAAATGTAAAAGACTTAAGTTTCCATGTTGCTCACCAATGGGAGTGGAAAATTAAATTTGGTCAATGTGGATGTGTTTACATACATATATCTATATATGTATTTGTGTACATATGTATATATGTGTAAACGTATGGACATTTATCTCCTTCTCCATGTATGGATTGTTAACATAAATGGAAAGATGGGAAAAAATTGATTCTAAAAAGTTCATGCATATGTTGGTTTTTCATAGTTCTTTTGAAAGTGGATCTTCTTCACAAGCTAGATGTGCCAAAAGAGATGGAGAACAATTGAGCATAGCATCAGCGTTTGCAAGAAGGAATAATCTTGACAATAATGAAGAACATTGCATCGTTCATGAGAATGTTGAAAAATTGGATGTGTTAGACGGCCGCCGAAAAAGGACAAATGTACTAGGACAGGCATCTTAAATGTAAAAGAACCTTTCGGGAAACGCGCAGGTAACTAAAGATTCGCGCACCCTTGTAAAAAATCTTCTATATAAGGCAATGAGAAAAGAGTGGCCGAGAGCCCGTTTTGAGAATTGTAAGCGTACTGTTTGAAGTATGTTGTTGAGAAGATTGAACTCTACTCTCTTGTGCTCTGTTCTGTGTTCCGTCTAGTCGTTTAGTCGCACTGTAGTGCAGAGTTACGAATTGGTAGTCTTGTGTTACGAATCTGTCTGGTAATGGTTGAGTGTGTCTCTGAGTGTTATTAAGTTGCAGTGTGTTGTTTGTCAGTCTTTCTACTGAACAAGTGAATGTGAAAAGCAACCCCGAACTGTTTGCACGTTAACATTTTCTGTAAGTGACCAAGTTCGATACAGTAGTGTGCGTTCTCTGTTGATTCCGATCACAGGAAGACTAGTATCTGTAATGGTCGGGGTGCGAGGAGGACACTGTTAAGTATGTGACTAGTCGATTGTTGTTAGGAGATTTGTTGCCCGAGTTTGGCATACGGTGAGTTTACATAACTTCAGGGTATAGATGTCTGTTGGTATACCTGTCTATTCTGAAGAAGTGCGTATTAGGTGATCTTCGTTTATTGAAGTATATTATTTTATTGGATACAAGTAACCGGACTACTGCTCAGATCGCTATAGCAGGATTAGTTCGGAAATTCTAAGTCCAGTACACCGAACAGTTGTTAGTTGTTCAGAGTTGAGTACTGAGCTAAGACGCGAGAGAGCATTTATGATTGTGTAATGAGTTGGGAAAATAGTACAGGGCCTCTGTCTAACAGACCCCTACCACTCCTAAGGACCCACGTGGCTAAGAGTTAATTTACTTTTAATTATCATGGTAGTAGTGATCAGATCAACCAGCTAACCTACACACGGAAGAGTAGAGAGTCGGGGACGCCCAACATTCTAAAGTATTCGGAGTCCGAAATCAGAGTCTGTAGCCTCTAACGGCTAACATTTGGCGCCGTCTGTGGGAAAGTGGCATCAAACTGCCAATTATCTGTGAGAAAGTGGCATTAGAGTGCCAGCTGTTTGTCAGAATCAAACATCACGTTTATCGTTCGATTGACTGACAGTAACAACAGAGCCAGATTGTTGTAAACTGCTCAGATAGTGCTACTGCGCAATGATACATGCGGGTTACTCAGTCTGGCGAAACGTATCCTAAGAACCATAAGGCTGGAGCACGCAAAGTGCTAAAGACAACCCTAGGAGAAGAAGGTATAACGCGGTCTGACCTAGTGGGCAAGCAAGCTAAGGACGTTAGAATTAATTCCGGTCATATTACGGTGGAACGATCAATGCCTTTGGTACATTCTGGTGATACTTTGACCCAGCCTATCGAAGATATAGTAATTCCAAAATCTACCAAGACGCCGCTGGAAACCAGTTTAACAATCTTGGATAAAGATTCAGAATTATCCACGATCAGAAACACTCTAGGAAAAGAGATCGGTAAAAGCGGAAAAACACTGCATTCTGGCACAATTTCGGTTCATCCCGGTGATATTCCGATAATAGAATCACCAACTATAGGCAAAGGATTAGCATTTTTTGCGGAATCCTCAGCCCAACCAGCGTGCTTGGAAGAAAGATTTCGGATATTGGACATCCAGAAGGAAGGAAAGTTGTTCGAAGCAGAAATCCGACGCATTCTAAATAAAAACAGTACACCGGAAGGCACACCATCCGGCGATACAAGTTCCAATAGTTCATCCAATCAACTTCAAGATATAGAAGGAGGGCCTAATATACTCACAATGAATGGACAACAACAGCAACAACAGCTATGTCAGCCAAGGCCGCCTCCAACAGGAGTAACATACACGAAATTCGGTGGATTCCCAGGAGATGATCCGGACGCTCACGTACGTACTTTCGAAATAAGTTATGCAGTTCTTAACCATCCACCGGATCAGGCGTATAAGGCCATTGTTTTTCAATCTACACTGGTTAATGAAGCAGCTAGATGGCTTACGGAATATGATATTAATCATTTCGGTACCTATGATGCAGTACGAGACGCTTTTCTGCAACGATTCAGGCTAAAGAAGAATCCCGCCGAAATCTTCGATTATTTACAAAACAACCGACAGAAGGCAAATCAGACTGTCCAGGAGTATGCTACACTCTTTAGAACATACTTACGACAGATACCACAGGCCCACGCTAACTTACCTGATGATGTCATCACTCAGTGGTTCATCAATGGCTTAACCCCACAACTGAAACAGATCATGATCATAAGATGTGTCGGAGCGATGACGCTGGATGCAGTCATTGCCATGGCTCTACAACTGGAATCCAAAGTCGGTGGATTTACAGAAGATCTGGAGTGGTTAAAAACAAACAAAAATATGGCTGAAGATATAACCAGACAAGTATACTGCATCACATGCCAAAATTCAGGTCATACTAGTGCCAATTGTGCACTAAATCAAACGTTTTGCGCTATCTGCAACACTACCGGACACACCACCGGAAACTGTGTCTATAATGCTAGAATACAGGGAACAGCAACGGTCAATGCGGTTATTCAAGAACATGGACAGCCAGCGAATCACTATGTACCTCCGCAACTGAGAAACAATCAACCACAAGGATATCGGAACTACCGAGGACAGAGGAACAACAATTATAATGCAAACCGCTGGCAGAATGGACCACCACCGGAAAATCCCAATTTACCATCGCCACGCTGTCATTTTTGTGGTGAATTCGGACACATTAGAAGATTTTGCAAAGATGCAGCTGAGTATGATCAAAGGAAGAAGGAACGACAAAACCCAATGGCCAACATGGTACAAATCACACCAGTAGAAACACAGACTACTACAGTCCAGACCCGATCTGGTAAACAACTGCAGTCGGCAGCAGAAATATTCGAACCTGGGATACGAGAACAACATAGGATGTATGACAAGGCTAGTCACTGGACCGCAACAGAACCACCAGTGTTTCCAGAACCTATTCCGGTGACTCAGGCTTCGTCGACAAAGGAAGGAACACAACAAAAGGAAGCAACAGCAGAGCCATCATCAGCAGTAGACATAACAGCAGATTTGTCTGCATCAGTGGAGATCTCAAGTTCAAAGGAGCAGGACAACCAATCTCAACAGGCCTGGGAAATTTTATCGAAGGCATCTATCACCCTGCCTCTAGGCCAACTTCTGGCATTAGTACCTGGGATACGACAACAGTTCCAGCAACAGTTTAGTCCGGTGCCTTCTTGTATTCCGACAACAGCAGCAGTTCAACCGGAACATGATTCTACGGTTGACCATTCAGTTCCCTTGATTACAGTATGGTATAAGAATCATAAAATTACACAGGTATTGATTGATGGAGGCTCTGGTGTTAACATTGCGACTACAGCCTTATGCAAAAGGTTAGGATGGACCAAAATCGAACCAGTTCAATTTTTTGTCAGAATGGCAGATCAATCTAGAGTCCATCCTGTAGGACTTGTGCGGAATGTACCCATTACTTTACAAGGTACGACCTTCAAAATGAACTTTGTTATACTAGATCTTCCGGAATCCACTTTGGATTACAACCTTCTATTCGGCCGACCTTGGCTGAAGCATGCGAAGGTAATACAGGACTGGTCTGCACAAGAGCTTACGTTCAAAGATGCCAACCGTAGATATGTGGTAAAATTAGATGCTATACAACCTTGCGAACTCCACGCCAGACCAGATTTTGTTGAACCAGTCCACATGTTAGATGGACTATCAGATGATGAAGAAGAGGAGTTTCTGAAGAATAACGTTGATTTAATGTCTTTAGGGACTGTTGATCTACAGTCCGTTATAGATCACTGGAACACTTCAATTTGTACAATAGTACCTATCAGAAAAAAACCTAAGCAGGAAGATACTGTCCCAACACATGACGATGAATTACAATCGCTGTTCAAGTCAACAGACGATACAGAGAAACCGCAACAGTTTTATGTCCCCAAAGACCAGTTGACCACGTACAATCTAGGAGACAAAGATCATCCGCGACCTCTAAAGATAAGGCAAAACTTATCGGAATCATTTAAAGCTGACTTGATTCGACTTCTTCACGAATTCTCATACGTCTTTGCATGGGATTACAAAGATATGAAAGGATTAGATCCGCGCATTTATCAGCACAGAGTCATGTTGAAGCCTGAAGCTAAACCGAATAAGCAACCCAGCTACCGGATTAATCCCAATTATGCATCACAGGTAAAAGCCGAACTTGACAGATTATTAAAGGTCGGATTGATCGTACCAGTGGAGCATGCTGAATGGATCTCACCAATTGTGATTGTGCCAAAGAAAAATAAGCAACTGCGAATCTGCGTGGATTACCGAAAATTAAATACAGCAACAATCCAGACCCTTTCCCGATCCCCTTCTTGGATACCATGCTCGATAGGGTAGCAGGTCATGAAATGTATTCATTCTTAGATGGATATAGTGGTTACAATCAGGTTAGAATGGCAAAAGAAGATATACCAAAAACTGCCTTCATTACCAATTGGGGTGTCTTTGCTTGCACGGTAATGTGGTTCAGATTGAGAAATGCACCAAGCACCTTTCAGCAATGTATGCAGGAGATTTTCTCTCCTTATCTCACTTCGTTTATGCAAGTATATCTCGATGACTTCTCGATTTTTGGGAAGATGACGGCACATTTGCTTCATCTACGATGTTGTTTTCAAAAGTGTCGAGAGTACAAACTCTGTATTAACCCAAACAAATCTGTGTTTGCGGTTTCGTGTGGCAAACAACTTGGTCATATTGTATCTGCCCAAGGTATCAGAATAGACCCAGATAAGATTTCGGCAATTTTAGAAGCCCCAGTACCCGCTACTCCAAAAGAAGTAATGCGTTTCATGGGTCAAGTACGGTGGCATGGCAGACACTTACGGTGGCTTGCTCATCTGGCTGTACCACTGAACAGACTAATCACCGAATCTCCCCGACAGTTCGAATGGACTCAAGAATGCCAAACTACATTTGATCGACTCAAGTATTTATTGACGCAGGCACCAATCTTACAACCACCGGACTGGGACAATCCGTTCCATGTTTTTGTCGACGCTTCAGATATTGCGATTGGCAGTGTTCTGATGCAGCAAACAAATAAGTGGTTTTGCCCCGTTTATTATGCCAGCAGAAGGCTTGCACCTGCAAAAAAGAACTATTCTACCACCGAAGAGAATGTATAGGATTAATTTACTCCATCAAAAAGTTCAGACATTATCTACTAGGCCGGAAATTCACCTTCCATGTGGATCATGCTGCCCTCGTCTATCTAGTAGGACAGCAGCATTTAGGCGGACGATTAGCACGATGGGTGCTACTCTTGCAGGAATTCGACTATGAAGTCGTCCACCGACCCGGAAATGCACATGCCTTAGCAGATTTCTTATCTCGCCTAGATTCCGGTGAAGCTCCGATAGGCATAAATGACACGACTCCAGCGATCTATAGTTCTGAGCCACTGACCGATGAGAATGCGGAATCACAAGCACCACCTACATATTATGATCAGATTCTAACTTTTCTCACCGAAGGATGCTTTCCATCCCAGACAGCCAAGGCAGTCCGAAGGAAAATTGCAGTCTTTAGCCGCCGATTCCGGTTAGCTGCTGGAGAACTATATTATGTAGATCACACCGGAATCCTACTTCGCTGTGTCCCTCCGCATGAAATTAACTCAGTCATCACGATGGCTCACTCGACCCCTACTGGTGGTCACTTTGCCACAGATTTGACTCACCAAAAAATTCTACAAGGAGGTCTCTGGTGGCCAACTATGTACAGAGATGTGGCCCAATTTGTCAAACACTGCGATACCTGTCAAAGGTCTGGACAACCACTGCAACGACACTTCTTTCCCTTGCAGCCTATTATGCCACTCAAACCATTTTAGAAATGGGGATTAGATTTTATCGGTCCAATCACACCTCCAGCAGTCTTCAGTAATAACAGATACATACTAACCTGTACAGACTACACAACAAGATGGGTAGAAGCCTGGGCTTTACGGTCTGCTACAGCGGTTGCAGTAGCAAAATGTCTGCTAAATGATGTCTTCCCACGATTTGGCTTACCACTCGAATTGGTGACAGATCAAGGTACTCACTTTGTAAATCAATTAATGAAGGCACTCACCCAATCATTCCAGGTGACACACAAACTCAGCTCTCCGTATTACCCTCGTGCCAATGGTTTGACCGAAAGTACAAACAAATCACTATTGAATATCCTCCGGAAACTGATCATGGAAGCACCGGAAAGATGGGATCAACTACTACCTACAGTATTATGGGCATACCGAACTACATATAAGGTAACAACAGGCTTGACACCTTTCAAACTAGCTTATGGCTTAGAAGCAATAGCACCCATGGAAGTAGTCATCCCAAGTCTGCGTGTAGCAATCACTCAGAAAATGCTACCGGAAGATTCGCTGACAGCACGAATGGACACACTCAGAAAACTTGATGAGCACCGATGGCTCAACTTTTTAACCATGCGTGAAGTACAACTAAGGCAAGCCAAGACACACGATCGATATTTGAAAACTCCAATCTTTTCGGTAGGTCAGCTCGTACTCTTCTACAACGCCAAGTCGGATAGAGCAGCAGGAAAGTTCAAACTACGATGGTTCGGCCCTTTCAAAATCTCAGAACAAGTCGGTCCGACGACTTTTTGGTTGACTACGTTGACCGGAAATCCACTCCCAAAAGTAATCAATGGGTCAAAGCTGCAGCCATATCATCACGCCACTAGCCCGCATTAAATTTTTCGGCGATGGACCGCATTTTGTTTAATCTTTTCTTTTTTTTTCTTTCTTCCTTTTTATAAATAGCCGTGTTTTGTAAAATCTTTATGTTACTAGCCGCCCCACTCAACAGTCACCCAAGCACGCACGCCAGCATGCAAACCGTATCATTCCCGCACCGCACAATGATACCCACCCCCGTTCCCCTCCCCAGCGTGTTGTTCCTACTTAACCCTTTCGGCAACGCCAAAATCGCTACTGTGTTGTGTGTTAATGTTCTGTGCGACTCTGTATTTGTGTTCATAGTCTGTCTCAGCAAACGCCATGGAAGCGCTAGCCAACTATGCTGCCTTTCGCGATGGTATCCCTACCGAGGTAGGTGAATACCTGCGTTGTAGAGGGTTGGCCAACTTCGCTGAGTTGCCTTGGCACTCAGTGGAAGCCCATCCCTTCTTCGCGCAAATAATCCCTGCTATTGCCCAGTCCCCCGCCACCGAACGCCAATGGCTTTTCCCCTCGCTACCTTCGCGAACCGTCATCACCTTCCAAGCCTTCTCTGAAGCCTTCTGCCTCACCCCGCAAGGCCGAGAAAATGGCCCTAGTATCCCCCTCACCCGCATGACCGAACTGTTCCCCCGATCGTCGTCCAACGAATACGCCATTCTCTGCTGCCCTGAACCCGAACGATCTACTCTGCAATTCTTAGTCGCCATACTCAATCTTCAGAAGCACACCTACGGCATCTCACGCCCATTTTATTCCGCCCTAGATTTAGCTGCCCGAGAACCAGTCAATTTAGCCTCCTACTTTTTTCATAGAATCCACAAAGAGTGCGTAGCTATAGTAAAACAGATAAACAAAGGAACCACCCCACGCTCTCACCTCCCCCATATCCTATCCTTCCTTTTTCCAGCCATTCTTGCCGCACAACCCCCACCCCGAGGTCCCGTACTTAGGCACGAAGAATCAGTCCAACCACTCGACGACGATGAAGAAGAGGATGAGGAGATCAACCAAGTCTTCCGCAATAAGAGAATCCGGATCTGCTCCTTAGAAAGTGAAGCACAAGGATCCGTCAGAAAGGATCAGGACACCCGAAACGAAGAAAAAGAAGAGACCTTCCACGACACAGCCACTTCCATCCACAACGAATCATCGGCGGACCACCACGACCAGCAGAATCACACAGAAACAGAACCACTCTCAACCGAAGAAGCATCAGAACGACGAGAAGACAAACAGCAAGTGGCCGACGGCGCACTAGACACCCTACTGAAGGCCGTCGAATCCACCACCGCCCATACTACAGGTGAACACCAACCCGTCCATCAGGGAACTCACACTGCATCCCGTGGTCCTCAATCCCCACCAGTCAACCCTCCCCCCCACCCATTTTTCAATCCTCTTCTTCCTCCCTCAACTATTCGCCCCCGACATCCCCCCAAATCCAAACCCAAACCTCCGCGCAACCGCAACACCCCCTTCTCCTTCCCGCCATTCCGGTCTTTTCCAAACTGGCCGCCATGGGCCAAATGCTCATTACCCTTTCACAACAACTTCCGGTACAGCTGAGTGAAGTCACAAACACGATTCGTCAAGACCTGCAGCACAAAGTCGACCTAATGGAGGCCGACATCATCCCTCTCCAAGAAGAAGTCGACGCCGTAGAAGCAAAAAATCATCAATTACAGACACAATTAGCAGATCTCCAAGGACAAGTTTCGGCACAACAGGGACTGATACAGCAACAGAATGACGCATTGGAGCAACTTACCGCCAAAGACCAACTATTGAATGCAGCCCACGAAGAAATCAGGAAACTGAAGACCGCACTACAAGAAAAGGAAGACATCAGCACATCCCTTGAAGAATTGGTCGTAGAAACGAAAGCACAATTGCAGGAGATAACCCAGAAGAATCAGGAACAACAGCGAGAAGCAAAACAAGTTGAAGACGAGCTCCGAAGAGCTCAGGAATGCTTGGATGAGTCAAACAATATGCTGAGACGCCAATCAACCAGGGAAGCCAAATACCAAAAAGATCTAGCAAATGCTCGCAGAGAACGGGATGCCTACTACAAAACGATCGAATTTCAGAACCAGCAACTCGAGCGACTAGATAACCAATTGCAACTTCAGAAGGAACGAGTCACGGATATGCAGAAGAAAGTCACCGAAATAAAGACAGCCCGGGACGCTGCATTATCCAATGACTTTTATTTACAAGAGGCCTTCTTACAGAACCAGACTGAAATTTTGTTAACCCAAGCCATAGCTCTTAGCTCCGTTAGAACGGACGCTCAGTTATTAGAACCGACTACTCTAGTTCAGATGATAGAAACCATTAAAAGGAAAATTACCCGAACGTTTAGGCTCGCCCGAAGCATGTATTTAGAAGGTCTCGTAGCAGAACCATAGGAACCTACGGGTTCGAGTCCACCGTGCGTGCCAGTGTTAGACGGCCGCCGAAAAAGGACAAATGTACTAGGACAGACGTCTTAAATGTAAAAGAACCTTTCGAGAAATGCGCAGGTAACTAAAGATTCGCGCACCCTTGTAAAAAATCTTCTATATAAGGCAATGAGAAAAGAGTGGACGAGAGCCCGTTTTGAGAATTGTAAGCGTACTGTTTGAAGTATGTCATTGAGAAGATTGAACTCTACTCTGTTCTGCTCTGTTCTGTGTTCCGTCTAGTCGTTTAGTCACACTGTAGTGCAGAGTTACGAATTGGTAGTCTTCTGTTACGAATCTGTCCGGTAATGGTTGAGTGTGTCTCTGAGTGTTATTAAGTTGCAGTGCGTTGTTTGTCAGTCTTTCTGCTGAACAAGTGAATGTGAAAAGCAACCCCGAACTGTTTGCGCGTTAACATTTTCTGTAAGTGACTAAGTTCGATACAGTAGTCTACGTTCACTGTTGATTCCGATCACAGGAAGACTAGTATCTGTAATGGTTGGGGTGCGAGTAGGACACTGTTAAGTCTGTGACTAGTCAATTTTTGTTAGGAGATTTGTTGCCCGAGTTTGGCATACGGTGAGTTTACATAACTTCAGGGTATAGATGTCTGTTGGTATACCTGTCTATTCTGAAGAAGTGCGTATTAGGTGATCTTCGTTTACTGAAGTATATTATTTTATTGGATACAAGTAACCGGACTACTGCTCAGATCGCTATAGCAGGATTAGTTCGGAAATTCTAAGTCCAGTACACCGAACAGTTGTCAGTTGTTCAGAGTTGAGTACTGAGCTAAGACGCGAGAGAGCATTTATGATTGTGTAATGAGTTGGGAAAATAGTACATGGCCTCTGTCTAACATACCCCTACCACTCCCAAGGACCCACGTGGCTAAGAGTTAAGTTACTTTTAATTATCACGGTAGTAGTGATCAGATCAACCAGCTAAACTGCACACGGAAGAGTAGAGAGTCGGGGACACCCAACATTCTAAAGTATTCGGAGTCCAAAATCAGAGTCTGTAGCCTCTAACGGCTAACAGATGCATCCAATTCTATGTTGGGTGAGCACATGATTGATGTGAATGTAGCAGTGAGTGGAGAAAGTTCTCTACTAGGTCCTCTTATGAGTACTTTTGATAGTGTTAATGAGATTCAAGATCAATATGCCTCCCATGTAGAGGAGATGTTAGATTACGAGGGATATAATAAGAAGAACAACACCAAGATTCTTACAAAGAGCATTGGAACATATATTATCCATGGATCTATTTTATGCATGATTGCATAGCAAAAGAAATAATTTATTATCTTTTTGCATGGATTTTAAAATGACAAATGTAGTTTCAACATGTGGTAGCATTGTAATACGAAAGTTTGCACTAGAGACTCATGAAAAATCTAAGGAACATGAAAAGGTAAAGAAATTCTGGAATGCAAGATGTAAGAAAATCGTGAGATCAATGAATGTGCATGTAGAAAAGGATTCTTTTTCAAGTCATGTATTTTAATACAATTTGTGAGAAAGCACTATCTCATTTTCAAAAGAATGAAAAATAACTAGAATTCTTTGGGATTCCAAATGCTTCCAAAGAGGGGATATATGCACCTTACTTATGCCCACAAATAAGTGAGTTTGAATGAAACAAATGTACCATCACTCACAGTAGATACATTTGGTAAAGCTCGCTAAAAGTAGGACTGACATATATCCGTGGAACCAGTACACATGTCAGAGAAATGAAAAGTGGTACAAGTCATGCTCGATCATTATATGTTGAGATTGATATCTCAACACCTTGCACGTATCAAGAAGCCAAATGAAGTGAACTTCAAAACAAGGTTTGAAACTAAACCTTACATAAATAAAATAAGAGAAAATTGTTTCCTCTGGTCCAAAGCATATGAAGCAACATCCCTTGTTGGGCAGGGATTAGAAGATATTCTAATTTGAACGTTGATCCCCCAAATTCATTCAAGGTTTTTGAAGTCCAATCCTTTGCACAACTCAAGTCCCCCACAGATCCCTTATAACTATCCCACTTGAAAGAGTGTTGTAGAAAAGATGACTCGCATAGGTGTGCATGTCTAGATATGAGTCATTGTTGCCAAGAAAGAGTAGCATACACCTCGACCACTCATGAGCTAATATCCACATTGCTCATACATTTCCCTATGTCTGGAGAAGATTATTTGTGGTAGCACATTGGCTCTCATAGGCTTTGTACTAAAAAGAGCCACTTTGGTCCATGGCAAGACTTGAAACAACCGGTGTCCCCACTAAGACAATTCATTTCACCCTTTGCGTCGACTTGAGGGTGCAATTCGATGCCAATCATCGAATTTAAGTGAAAGTCGATGTCAGGCATCAACTTGGGGGTGCAAGTCGATGCCAGGCATCGAGTTGGACCCCAAAGTCAATGCATGGCATCGACTTGCACCTAAAAGTCGATGGCTCGCATCGACTTACACCATTAAGTTGATGCCTGGCATCGAGTTCTACCCTCATTGGATCTATATTTCATGAGCTAAGAAAAATAAAAACCTAGAAAGCATACTATTTACTCAAACATACAAAAGGAATCTTTTAGGAATCTTTTTTTGTGGGATAATTTTGTCTACCTCTTGGTACTCTTGCCAACATTCTTCTTCTCCATGAGAGTTGCCTTGCTGGTTTGCTGAGCTCTGTTCTCCATTGCTGTTTATGCTCTGTTGCTCTCTCTTGCTTGTGGATTTTGGAAATGAGAATGATCTCCTCCTCTGCTATTTATAGGCAATTGGGTAACTTGAACCAGAGACTAACTGGATCTAACTGAATGAATCCAGTTGCTAACTAGATCTGTCAACTTATCTAACCAGGAAATACCACTCACACACATAGGTTGTTTCACCTCGAGTTTAGTGAAATATTTATAGAACCTTGCAACTATTTATATACATTTGCATGAAACTTACACTTCAATGGCAAGAGTATGGTATGTACATGAGGAAGGCTAATCTCATGTATAAATTGTTTCTTAGAATCTACTGCTTGGGGACAAATCAAGTCTAAGTTGTGTTGAATATGGGAGATTAATGACATCTTTATAGTTTTATCCTTTTCACTTCAGTTCATATCCACATTTATCTTGTAACACATTGTTGAAAAGGAAAATCAATGTATGAATAAACCTTCAACAAAGAACTTTGGGGTTCAAACGTCTTGAACAACAAAATAGGTTGGTAATTTCAACAAAATAGGTTGGTAATTTCAAACGTCACTCATTGTCTTTGTAGAAAAGAGAAAATCAAATGAAGTTATCTTATAGCATCCAATGTTCAGGTGAATCTTAGATTCAAAATTCATTTGAAAATCTTTTGTAACAAGCGGTTTGCCACGGATATAGCTTTTACGTATAATTCTTACATATACTTTTCCGTGTACCTCTTTTACACATAATTCTTTCTGAATATACTTTCATATACCTCTTTGAGATCTATCCAAGACCACAATAAAACCTAATCCTTGAAAGCTTAACCAAAGGTAAAATTTCTTCTTGTAAAGTCTTCAATGGCACTACTCCAAACAAATTTAATATCTAATCCAATTGGAACTCAACTTGGATATATTTTGATTCACTCATAATGCTAAAACTCAATGACTCATATCTAGTTTGAAATCAACTGTGTATCTCATCTTTCAAAAGTGAATCAAATCTTTGGTTCCCTTATTAGTGTATATATGAGTAATTAAGTACTTTAATTTTAGGCTTTAAGTGCTTTAATGTAATTTGATGTTTAATGCACTTTAATGTACTTTAATGAACTTTTGATTTCATATCTACTTGGTGTGACATCTTCACTTGATCTCGGACTTCTACTTATTTAAAAAGGTAATTCATCTTCAGTCTTGTTTGAACTGAGTGAAGATGAGCTCAATCTTTTCAGTGGATGCTTGGGCATCAGCTTCCTCTGCTCATATTGATATAGTTTTGGATTCATTGTTCTCAGTTGACCCTTTTCTCATAAGTGATGATCCCTATGATTTAGAACGTGGTGATGATTCTATGTTTTCTGTTGAGTCATTTAAGTTATCCAATTCACAGTGCAATGCTGCTCAGCCAAATGGACCTCTTGATCTCCCATCTGATCCAACCATTGATCTCCCTTCTGACTCAAGTGCATGTGGAGCAACAGAAAGGCAAAGCAAGCTCAATCTACGTTTTAAAAGAAGGCCTCGTGAAGTAAGTCAAAAAAGATTTAAATTTCTTACTTCAAATAGACAGATTGCATTGGATATTGTGAAGCATTGTTGATTGAGGATAACATGTCAGTAACACGTGTTGCTTTTGAATATTTCTTTAGTCAAGGGATGCAATGTTGTAGGGCTACATTTAAAATTGCAATGGGTGTGGGAAATTTTAGAATACGTAAGGTTCAACAGGGGCTTATGAATGGGCATCTCATTTTGGATACGTTCCATGTTGGGACCAAAGGATCTGTTGGACTTCATGCAATGAATTGGATGATGAACTATTTTAGCTTGCATTGTGAGGTTATGCCTACAACTGGAAGGTTGCACTTGTCAAATAACTTTACTCGTTGAGAGGTATTTCAAATATATAGAGAAGACATGGAAAATAGAAATGAGAAGTATGTGTTGTATCGTCACTTTACTCGATTATGGAAGAAAGAGTTTAACAATGTGTCTATTCCTCGTAAAGTTATAATGGGTGAATGTTCAGTTTGCGCCACTTTGGAAAACATGGCAAAGGGGGCTACAACACCACAAGAAAAGGATAATTTTAAAAACCTTCTTAACAACCATCGTGAGAGTTAAGCTTTAGAGAGAAAGAATGCAATTCATCATCGAAGTAAAGCACTCAGAAATCCGGAGCATTATATGTGTTTGTTGATCGATGGTATGGATAAAAAAAAAACTTGTTTGCCACATTTTTATTGCATCCCTAAGGACATTGGAGATGAAGTCCTTGTGCAAATGCATTTGGTTGGTGCTTTGGTATACAATGGAACTGTAATGTCCAAGGTTTTCTTCACATATCCGAATGTGCATAATGATCCAAACCTTACAATTACTATCATTCATTGGGTTTTGCAATCATGGAAGGGTCTTTTGCCACCAACTCTATATTTGCAACTTGATAATACTGCAAGGGAGAATAAAAATTTTACAGTCTTTGGATATTTAAGCATACTTGTTGAAAAACAGGTGTTTCAGAAGGTTAAGGTAAATTTCCTTCTGGTTGGCCACACTCATGATCACATTGATCAAATGTTCAGTAATTTCTCTAAGAAGTTGGCACGTAACAATGCTTTTACTCTTTCGATTTTATCTGAGCTGATTTCAGAAGCATATACTCCAAAACCAGAAGTTCAACACCTCACACAGATTTATAACTTTAAGCACTTTTGCTCAATGGGCCTTGATAACAGTGCTAAGGTTTTGGCTCCATTGCACAATATTAGTTTCAACCATGTATTCTTGATGAGGAGGGTTGATGAAATAACCCTTTTATTTGCAAAGCAGTATTCATCTTCTCCTGGGTGGAAGCCTAAAGAGGGATGCAAATTCTTATTGCAGATGCCTAATTTGTCTATAGTGTATGGTGCAGAACAATCACCATATGAAGATAAAAACAATACAGAAAGATGTGGAAATGTGGTTGATCAAAGTAAAAGCTGGATGCATGCACTCATTGAAAAAGAAGAGACATATTGAGCATGCAAAAAAATATGCTGGAGATCAAGATATATCTTGGTGGGAGGACTTTTTCAATCATCAAGAAGAGATTATATAGTATACAATTGCAGGTCATTGGCCAGTTGATGTTCCATTCACATGGGATTTTTGTACACAAAGATCCGTGAATGTGGCCCAAGCATGTAATGCAAATGCACTTCAAAGTTTTATACATCCACTAGAAAGAAACATTTATGTAGGCCCAAGGATGACAAAACCGGCAGAAGCAAGATGGCAAGGAAATTTAATAGAGATAAATGTTGGAACACTTATTGCAGTACTTGCTGATGGTGATGAGGTTACCAGACCATTTTGGATTGCAAAGGTTTTAGAGATAACTAAAGATATTGATCAGAGAAGAATAGAGGCTTTGATGGTGCATTGGTATTACACTAAAAGTAGTAATGCATTCACAGGTAAATATAACTTAGAAATGGTGTGTGATACTAAACGAACAGGTCAAAAAAGAAAAAGAATATTCGAAGCACATCCACTCTTAAAATGGATGATGTAGATATTCTTGTTTATGACCCTTATAGCGATAGAAAATACGTACCTGATTCGTATTTTTAAATGGTGGGAAATCGCCATCAATATTATAAAACAAAAGCTTCCAGATGTATGTGGTACAGGAAATCATAGGCAAACAAGAAGATTTGTGCATGACCCTGCAGAATTTGGTATGTACGTGGATGAAGATAGAGCTCTTGTGGATATAGAAGAAGAAGAAGAGAGCTCTCAATAGTATGAGACTAAATCAAGTGCATCAGATGATGAGGGTGTAGACATAGATCGACATAGTTGTGAGTTGCATTGAAACTCTCTAACATTTTTAGTGCTTATGTAAATGCCTTGAAGTAGTTTGGTTAATGAAACCAGTAGCAATTTTGAATAACAATCATATATCCACCCATTGAAAATATGTCTTAAATGTTATTTTTGTATAAGAATTATTCAGTTTTACATTCTTTATATAGATTTTAGACATGTCAATGTCTTATCATATAGATTTTGGACATGTTAATGTTTTATCATATAGATTTTGGACATGTCAATGTCTTATGTAGTGAAATTCTGACTACATTTTGAGATCTTTTTTAATGAGAAAATGACAAAAAATGTAAAAAAAATCACATGTTTTCACTTCATTTTTGTAATATATGTATACTGGTATGAAGGAATCTCAAACATAAGCTTCCATTTGCTTGATTTTTGAAGAGGGTGTTCTCTTTTTATGACATAGTTCTCGTTTGTTACGACTCGCTGTTGAGTTTTGAATTATTTGGGCGAGGAGGCCACCACAGAGATGAGACATGTTTTTCCAATTTTAGAACATGACCATGTTCTTCCAGTTTTAGAACATGAGGCTCGGGGGTTGCCTACAGTAGATATATAGCTCTATTTTCAAGGACAAAAATATTTCCCAACGGGGGAAGAATGTAATAAAGTAAGTCTATGATCCAAGGGTCTGGCCGGTTCAGACAGATCTGAAATCTGACAACATTTGGTCATCTATGTGTATGACCAAAGATGTCCAGTTTAGAATTACTAGGAGGCCTTGTGCTCTTGTGAACAAGCGATCCACTTAGCCTAGTGGTTAAGACTAAAGGATGAGAAGGAGGAGGTCTTGGGTTCAACCCCCATGGCATATATGGGGAGAGTGTTTTGCCCAAAGAGCTCTAGAGGCTTCTAGAAGCACCCACTTGAGTTAACATAAGTTAACTAGGACACTTGGCGCACATGCAGTTACATGGTTGATGCATGGATGGTTAGTATCCACCTGCCTAAGAAAGCAGTCCCCTAGAGAGAGCTATATATAGAGGCATTTGGTTGGGAGGAGAGTCATCTCTCTAGCATGTGGTGGTCGTAATCCTTGCTCTCTTGCATTATGGATGATACAAGAAGTAACAAAAGGTAAAGTCTTGAAGGACTGCTTTTCTTGTAAGCACACATGTTGCTTTAGTACATGAGTTGAAGAAATAACCAACAGCAAGGTAGTTCATAATAGAGATAATAGGGGGAGCCACTCCTGACAAGGTCACAAATGGGGGAGTGTGGTCACACCAAGCCAAGATGCAGTTAGCTAGACAATCAAGGATGCATCAAAATATAGAGCCAAAGTGCTCGTGGAGGTAGGTCAAGAGCCCTAAGGGAAGTTGCGAGTTTGATACTTAAATCGGAAGCCAAACACCAACTAGGAGACGTTCTTGAATGTGTATATAAATGGAGATGTGTACGGTACTACCCTCAAAGCAAGTTCTTTCCCAAGAGGTTAAAAGTGTTACACTTATGTGTTCCTCAAGTAGCTTTGATGTGAACCTTTTTCCTATACATGGGCACTTTTTACTCTAGGGCTGGCTAGAGGTTTTTTCCCCATGTTACCACATACTTGATACTCTCATATGTGGTGGTACTTTGTACTTAGGGTTATTATTCAACTCTTACTTCAATTCAGTTCATCATCAATAGAGAGAGCTATTTCTGACATCGTCTTCTCTGTCTGTCTTGCTACTTTTGTGCTCCTTGTGTGTGCTTCTCGTGTTTCTCTCGCAATTCTATAGACACCCAATAGTGGTATCAGAGCAGGTTCAGCTCCTTCTCAAGTTTCAGTTTTTCACGTCGCGACGTGCATGCACTTTCAATAGTGCAAATCAACTTCGAAGCATAGAACAACGAGTTTTAGTAGCCAAGAAACATTTCCACCAGGTGCCCTGAGGTTTTACCCCCATTTTAAATCCATTCGTTTAGTCAGAATCGCCATCAGAGTGAGGGTTTGTGAGCTGAAATTTTAGCATTCATTTCAACTTTTGTCAAGTAAAGATTTTGTCACATTCTTGTTCTTTTGTGAAATGGTGGGCATCAATGACTTGTTTGGCATGCTTCAAGTTGAAGATGAGCTTGATGGGACCAACTATCCGTTGTGGTCTTATATGATGAAGAATGTTCTTCTTGCTAAACAACTTTGAAACATAGTGGTAGATGTAGATTGAAGACCCGCAGATGCTTCTACTTCACAGTCTACTGTCACAGATGGAGCTTCTTCTTCAAGTAAAGTGGTTTCTCCTTCTCTAGCTTCAAAGGAGCAGCTTAGATGGGACGGAAAAGATGCTCAAGCTCATGCTTTGATTGCACTTTCTATGAAGCTTCATATAGTTCCACACATTCGATAATGTTCTACATCACCCCAGGCATGGGACACTCTTGCATCTTTGTATGCCGTGTGTAATGAAGCACGTGTTGCATACTTGAGGAAGCAACTTTGAGGATCTATGTATGGCTGAAAATGAGTCGGTGGATGTGTCTGTGACACACATCAAGGAATTAAAAGAGCAATTGGCAAACATAGATGAGATCATTCTGGATGCATCACTCATTTCTACATTGTTGAAAGGATTATCGGAATCTTTTCAAAGCTTTGCGACTACACTCCGTTTGGTTGCAAAATGAAATACTAATATGTATGCATTTGATGAGGTTGTGTCTCTTCTTTTGCAAGAAGAGCAATCTAGAGTGAATAGGAGTGGTTTGATCAAGGGAACACAAGCACTTGCTATCTCACAAAAGGGGAAAAGAAAGCATGGTTCAGCTTTGGGTTCTTCAAAACCAAAGCCTCAAGCTTCCTCTTCCACTCATTCCTCTAATGATGGTTATTTGCAAAAGAAGAAGAGAGGCAAATATTGCCGGAAGGCTGATCATACTATTGATGGGTGTAGAAAGCTTGCTAAATGCAATGAAAAGAAGAAGGAATCCCACATGCCTATTGTTGAAAATTAAGCAAATGTAAAGAATGCTGAAGCTAACATGGCTCAAGATTTTTGGGCATGTGTTGTTACATGTCATTATGATGCTTCTTTACATTCCAAATGTATGGTTGTGAGTGAAGCTAATTCGGATTGGTTCTTTGATAGTGGTGCTTCAAAGCACATAACATCATGCAAAAGATAGTTTACGGTTCATGATTTCAGCAATGGTGATGTTATCATGATGTCTGGTACATTATGTAATGGTTTGTATCCATGGATACATACAAGAGGGCTGCCTCGAATGCCTTGGTTGCTCATACTTCTTCCATGGCTAAAATGGAGCTTTGGCATGCGTGTTTTGGTCACTTAAACTTCAATAGTTTGCTTTACTTACAAAAGAACGACATGGTTATTAGCTTTCCTAAACTTTAGTCCATTGAAAAGAATGCATGTGAAGGTTGCCTTTTTGGAAAAATGCATCGTGCTTCTTTTCCAAAAGATAGTCATACACACACTACAAGAAAATTGCAGCTTGTTCATAGTGATGTATGTGGTCCCATCAAGACTCCATCTTTTGGGAAGCATGTATATTTTGTTACCTTCATTGATGATGCTACTCACCATACATGGGTGTATCCTATGAAAGCAAAGCATGAGGTATTTTCTTGCTTCAAAGCATTTTTACCTATGGCTAAAAATTTTTCTTCATAAAAAGCTTTTGACTCTACGCACGGATCGTGGTGGTGAATACATGTCACATGAGTTTAATGCTTTTCTTCGTGAAAGAGGTATTTCACACCAATGTAGGGTGCCATATACACCTCAGCAAAATGGTGTTGCCGAGCGTAAATATAGAACACTTCTTGAAATGGCACGATGTATGATTAAAGGAAAGCATCTTCTTGATAAGTTTTGGATGGAAGCAGTCATGTGTGCAAATCATGTGTTGAATCCTTGCCCTACAAAAGCATTGAGATTCATCACTCCTTATGAGGCTTGGAATGGTCATTAGCCTATGGTTAGTCATACGCGTATGTTTGGTTGTTTGGCATATGCTCTTGTGCCATCACAACAACATCATAATCTTGATGATAAGGCAAAGAAATGTATATTTGGTGATAGTGCTGAAAGTAAGGAAATCATTTGTATCATCCATTGAAGAACACCATTATTGTGAGTTGAGATGTGGTATTTGCTGAAAGTTTAGTTTTCCCTCTACTTGAATGCAAAAAATAGCCAACAATTCATTCCGCTCATGTCTTTTGTATTTGATAGTATGTTTTGTTTTATCCAATCATTTTTTTGTTACATGTCACATGTACTCGGGTTTTTCTTGGGCAGAATGTATTGTCTTTTGCTACACAACAACATGGTAATGTTGCTATAGCAAGAGACAACACACTCTACCCAAATTTTTTTTTGCAGATATGGTCGTCGGTATAGACGACGGTATAAGCGTCGGTATCCCTAGGCACATACCGATGCTTATACCGACTATTTTTCCGAGGGGCATACCATGGTTTATACTGATGCTTATATCGTCACTTATAGTGATGTTTATACCAACACTTAGACTAACATTTCTATCGATGCTCATATCGATGCTCATACGGATGCTCATTCCAATGCTTATACCAGTGCTCTGTTTCTAATGCCTATACCGACCCTTACACCGACGTCGGGGCAAAATCGCACCCATTCATTTTCCTCGGTAGAAGCCTCTATATATGCCTGATATGTTGTAGTGTAAAATGGATTTTCTAAAAGAAAGAACAGGTCTCTCATGGAGATGGTGAGGTGTATGGTCACAAGTCAAGATTTACCATATAGTTTCTAGCTTGAGGCTGCTATGTGTGCAACATATGTACTAAACAGGTATCCCACCAAAGCACTGGAGTCTGTCACTCCATATGAGGCTTGGCATGGTTGCAAGCCATCTCTTGCTCATATGCATGTCTTTGATTGTCTGGCATATGTATGAGTGCATGGAAAACAATGCAAACAAATTGATGATAAAGTAGTTAAATGTATTTGTTTTGGGTAGAGTTCAAAAAGCAAAGGCTATCATTTGTAACATCCATAGACTAAACACATCTTGGTCAATTGTGATGTTTTTTTTTATTGAAGATGCAATTCAACCATTACTTTCATGTACTACAAAGATGTCACTTAGCTCCAAGAATGTGTATGAATTTTTAATGCCTCTTTTTATAGGTGGACAATCAAGTGTTGGTCCAAATGAGGTAATTTCTTAGCCTTTACATGTTTCACATGACGATGCAGATCATTCCATTTCTGATGCAAATTTACATGATGCACTTGTTCATAAGACGGTTGATCTAGAGGAGGCCAAAACTCTGCCTAAATGGTTCGTGCAAGATTTGCAAGATAGCAAATTAGATGCATCTCTATCATATCGTACTTGATCAGGCTCTTATACTACCTATTTTGCATCAAATTGCTATTCAATGGCTACCTCTAGTCTTTGTGACGTCGAATGAGCCTATTTCTTTTGTTGAAGCACAAAATTCAAAAAATTAGATGGCTACTATGCAATCACAATATGATGTTATAACGAAGAATGGTACACATTCTTTATGTGATTTACCTCTAGGTAAAAAGAACAATAGAGCTAAATGGGTATACAAGCAAAAGCTTAAGCCTGATGGAAAAGTTGACACGTAAAAGGCTATAATGGTAGCAAAAGGTCATGATCAAGAGAGAGGCATTCACTTTGATGAAAGCTTTTCTCCCACATATCGCATGACCACCATTCATCGCATCTATGAACTTATAGCTCATCATCCATGGAATGTACATCATTTGTACATTATTTGTGCAAAACGGCATGAAAACAAAGCATGAAGGTTAAAAAAGGTAGTATATGGTTTGAAGCAAGCACCACGTGCTTGGTATCAAAAGATACAAGCCTACTTGATAGCTCATGATTTTCAAAATAGTCCAACACAGAGCACCACATATGTTAAGCATGTAAATGATGTGCTTCTAATAATTCTTGTCTTTGTTGATGATGTGCTTCTCATTGGTCCCAATGAGAAGCATATGGATTATTCAAAGGCTAATTTGCATGCCTCTTTTGAGATGAAAAATTTGGGGCATTTGCATCATTATTTAGGCATTCAATTTATGCAAGTTGATGGTGGAATAGCTTTGTGTCAAACAAAATATATTGACACATTATTGTAATGTTTCGGACTTGAAGATTGGAAACCTATTGCCACTCATATGGAAACAGGTTTAATGTTGAGTCTTCATGATGTTGAAGATGCATTTGATCTTGTCATGTATCAACAATCTATTGGATGCTTGATTTATTTATGCATAACTTGACCTAATATTCAATTTGCTATCTCTCAGATGGTAGGTTTATGGGTGCCTAGGTGTCAAGCATTGGTAGGTAGTTAAGTGCATCTTTTGCTATTTAACCAGTACTTGAATACTTGGATTGTTTTATCTCAAGGGGGGATCACTATCGCTAAATTTACATGGTTTTTTTTTTTGCTCTGACTCAATTGGTTTCTATGATGCTTGTGTATCCACTAGTGGTTTTAGCTTCATGCAGATAGCTCATGAATATCTTCGTTGAGAAAAAATCAGCCTACTGTAGCCACTTCTAGTCGTGTGGCTAACTATAGGGTAACTTTCAGAGTGGTTGTTGAGTCAATGTGGCTTAGACACCTTTTGGCTGATTTGGGTGTTGGTGAGCCTTCTACTAACACTATCTTCATTGATAGTCGGAGCGCATTCGCACTTGCTAGGAACCCTATATTCTATAATCACACAAAGCACATTGAGGTGCCTTATCATTATGTCAAGGAGATGTTTTCTACTCGGGGGATGAGTTTGGCATATGTGCCCACACAGGAGAACGTTGCAGACCTTTTCACAGAGGCTCTACCTCAAAAGAAATTTGAAGCTTTCTACAAGGCTTTCAACTTACTTCATTTTGTGGATTGATATCTTTCCAAATAGCTTAGCACTTCCTTGTACATGACTGTAAGCTCCTTGTTCACTGCATCACTCCCCAAGAAGATTTGGTTATATATTCTGGTAGCGGTGTCTATGAACACACTAGGAATGTCGAGGCACTTTTTCCATCTTTAGGAGGCTTTTTCCCTAGCTTATATATGGCTATAATCCTAATGTGTCATTTATCTTTCTACATTCACTTGATAATACATTTAGTATTGTGTGTCATGCTCCAAGCTTCTTCTTCTTCCTTGTGCTCTTCACATGCTTTTGCAAACCTCAAACTCCAACACTATCAAGGCACTTTTTACCTTCTTTAGGATTTCTGTATATATGTCAATAACCCTAATGGATTACTTATCTTGTACATTCACTTGGTAAGAAAATGAGTGTTGTGTTGTTCTCCAAACTTCTTCTTCTTCCTTGCATTGTTTGTGATCTTCCAATGTCCTCAAACTCCAACTACTATTAGAATAATTTTCTATTCAACATATTATCATTAAGTTGAGAATATTCATTCATTTGATGCAATGTGAGAGATAAAAATTTACCTCAGTATAAAGTTTATTTCTTGAAATTCATGAAACATGTTTATTTCTCTCTCATCCAACATAAATATATGAGGGGATTAGTCGGTCTTTGGG
>CM035406.1:113687181-113759681 GCA_020310875.1 Ceratopteris richardii
TCCTCAAAGGCAACACATTGAAGTAGTTTTTCAACATACTTTGCTTGATGCATAACAATTCCCCCCTCAATGGATACAAACTTGATGCCAAGATAGTAGCTCAAAAGACCAAGATAAGTGACATCAAAAGTATGCTACGAATCAGCCATAAGAATGTCAAGTTTTGCATCACATGACCCAGTCAAGAGTATGTCATCGACATAAAGAACAAGCACTATAAGATCAGCCCCATTTTTGCGTACATAGAGTGTGCTTTCAATCGCAATACATGTGAAGACAAGAGCAATCAAGTGCTTATGGATTTTTTCATACCATGCATGTGGAGCTTGCTTGAGACCATACAAGGCCTTATACAAGCGATGAACCATATGATCTTTCCTTTCATAGCAAATCTATGAGGTTTCTTCACATAAACCTCTCCTTGCAAATCACCATTCAATAAGGCTGTTTTTATGTCCAAGTGATGCAGTTTCCAAACTCGATGGGCAGCCAATGCAACCAGGGTACGAATGGTAGTCATTCGTGAAGTAGGTGCAAAAGTTTCCTCATAGTCAATGCCATATTGTTGCGCATATCCTTTGGGAACCAATCTAGCTTTGTAGCGATCAATGCTACCATCAAATTTTCTCTTTATCTTATAAACCCATTTTGTACCAATGGCATTCTTTCCTTTTGGCATTTCACATAACTTCTAAGTACCATTCCTATGTATGGAATCCATTTCTGATTGCATAGCACTCATCCATTGTGGATCGTCACATGCATCTTCAAAAGAAAGTGGCTCTTCATTACATGTTGTAGCAATAAGAGAATAATCCACAAACTTACTTGATGCATGTTGAGAGCTTGATCTTGTTCTACCAAGTAAAGGTCCACTCAATTAGCTATCCTGCAAAGTTTGTTTCAGCCACTTTGGCATAGATTAAGCACTCTTGATAGACATGAGTTCATTATGTAATACATCTTCAATGTGTACATCATGCGTGGGCTGAATTTAATGCTCATTTTCAGCCATATTTTGATGCAAATTAAATGTTCAGCCATATGTGGTTGGAAATTTCTAGCAAATTGGACATTTTTTGGCTGAAATTTTTAGCCATGCTTGGCTGGAAATTCTCTACATTTTCAGCCCTATTTGGATGGAATTTTTCATCCTTTGAGCCTCATTTGGCTGGTCTACATGGCCATAGTCAAGCGCACCATTTTGGAACAAAGGCATGAGTGTATCGAACACATCTTGTGAGCTAACTGTTGGCTGTTTTTTGCATTCAAGTAAACGGAAAACTGAATTTTCATCAAATACCACATCTCGACTCCTATCCATCTCGTCAATGGATGATACAAACGATATCCCTTACTTTCAACACTAGAACCAACAAATATACATTTCTTTGCTTTGTCATCAAGTTTGTCACGTAGTTGTCATGGCACAAGAGCATATGCCAAACAACCAAGCACACACATATGACTAACCATAGGCTTATGACCATTGCAAGCCGCATAAGGAGTGATGACTCTCAATGCTTTTGTAGGGCAGCGATTAAACACATAGTTTGCACACATGACCGCTTCCATCCAAAACTTATCATGAAGATGCTTTCCTTTAACCATACATCGTGCCATTTCAAGTAGAGTTCTATTTTTACGCTCAACAACACCATTTTGCTGAGGTGTATATGGCACTCTACGGTGTGAAATACCTCTTTCATGAAGAAAAGCCTTAAATTCAAGTGACATGAATTCACCACCACGATCCATGCGTAGAGTCAAAAGCTTTTGTGAAGAAAAATTTTCAGCCATAGCTAAAAATGCTTTGAAGCAAGAAAATACCTCATTCTTTGCTTTCATAGGATACACCCATGTATGGCGAGTAGCATTATCAATGAAGGTAAAAAAAAATATATGCTTCCCAAAAGATGGAGTCTTGATGGGACCACATACATCACTATGAACAACTTGCAATTTTCTTGTAGTGTTTGTATTACTATCTTTTGGAAAAGAAGCATGATGCATTTTTCCAAGAATGGAACCTTCACATGCATGGTTTTCAATGGACTCAAGCGTGGCAAGCCAATAACCATGTCCTTCTTTTGCAAGTAAAGCAAACTATTGAAGTTTAAGTGACCAAAACAAGCATGTCAAAGCTCCATTTCAGCCATGGAAGAAGTATGAGCAACCAAGGAATTTGAGGCAGCCCTCTTATATGTATCCATGCGATACAAACCATTACATAATGTACCGGACATCACGATAACATTGTCATTGCTGAAATCCTAAACCATACACTTATCATCAACAAAGTGTACATGAAGTCTAGCTTTGGCAATCAACGAAACTGAAATAAAGTTCTTCTTGATACCGGGCACATACAATGCATTTTTCAAGAGAATCACACCTCCATTTGTAGCCGTAAGCTCAATTTCTCCTACTCCAATCATAGGATAAGAGGCATTGTTTGCACACACCACATGTCCTCCTTTGGGTGCATCTTTCAACGAGGCAAAAAATCTTTTGCATGATGTTATGTGCTTTAAAGCACCACTATCAAAGAACCAATCTGAATCAGCTTCACTCATAACCATACATTTAGAATGCAAAGAAGCATCATAATGACATGTAACAACACATGCCCAAAAATCTTGAGCCATGTTAGCTTCATCATTCTTTACATTTGCTGAATTTTTAGCAATAGACATGTCAGATTCCTTCTTCTTTTCATTGCGTTTAGCAAGCTTTCTAAACTCATCAATAGTATGACCAACCTTCCGGCAATATTTGCATCTCTTCTTCTTTTGCAAATCACTATCATTAGAGGAATGAGTGGAAGAGGAAGCTTGAGGCTTTGGTTTTGATGAACCCAAAGTTGAACCATACAAGCTTTTCCCCTTTTCTGAGATAGCAAGTGCTTGTGTTCCCTCAATCAAACCACTCTTATTCACTCTAGATTTATTGCAAAAGAAGAGACACAACCTCATCAAATGCATACATATTAGGATTTCCTTTTGCAACCAAATGGAGTGTAGTAGCAAAGCTTTGAAAAGATTCTGATAATCCTTTCAACAATGTAGAAATGAGTGATGCATCCAGAATAATCTCATCTATGTTTGCCAATTGCTCTTTCAACTCATTGATGTGAGTCACATACACATCCACCGACTCATTTTCAGCCATACATACATCCTCAAGTTGCTTCCTCAAGTATGCAACAGGTGCTTTGTTACGCATGGCATACAAAGAAGCAAGAGTGTCCCATGCCTATCTCGATGTAGAACATGATCGAATGTGTGTAACTATATGATGCTTCACTGAAAGCGCAATCAAAGCATGAGCTTGAGCATCTTTTCCATCCCATCTAAGCTGCTCTAGTGTAGATGGAGAAGGAGAAACCACTGTACTCGAAGAAGAAGCTCCATCTGTGACAGTAGACTATGAAATAGAAGAACCTGCGGGTCTTTGATCTTCATCTGCAACTATGTTCCAAAGTTGTTTAGCAACAAGAACATGCTTCATCATGTAAGAACACATCTGATAGTTGGTCCCATCAAGCTTATCTTCAGCTTGAAGCATGCCAAACAAGTCATTGTTGCCCACCATTTCACAAAAGAACAAAAATGTGACAAAATCTTCACTTCGACGAAAGCTAAAATGAATGCTGAAATTTCAACTCACAAACCATCACTCTGATGGCCATTCTGAGTGCACGAATGGCTTCAAAATGGGGGTAAAACCCTAACACACCTGATGGAAATATTTCTTGGCTGCTGAAATTCACACTTCTATGCTCCGAAGTCCATTTGCACTGTTAAAGTGTGCAGGTGCCGTGATGTGAAAACCGAAACTTCAGAAGGAGCTGAACCTACTCTGATACCATTTTTGGGTGTGTATAGAAGTGTGAGAGACACACAAGAAGCACACACAAGGAGCACAAATGCAGCAAGACACACAGAGAAGACGATGGTTGGAATAGCTCTCTCTATTGACGATGAATTGAACTGAAGTAAGAGCTGAATAATATCCTTAAGTACAAAGTACCACCACATATGAGAGTGTCAAGTATGTGGTAACATGGGAAGAAACCTCTAGCCAGCACTAGAGTAAAAAGTGCCCATGTATAGGGAAAAGGTTCACATCAAAGCTACTCGAGGAACACATAAGTGTAACAGAAGGAACCTACTATGGTCACTCAAATTCTAAGGCTAAGTATAGGGTAGCTTTAATATCCATTTTTTAGTGTGTGTGGCTGAGATGCTTTTTAACTGATTTGGTTTTGGTGTTGCTTTGACCACCACCATCTTTACTGACACTCACAATAGATTGTGAGTTGTGAGCAACCTTATGTTCATGTCTTGCATAAAGCACATTGAGGTTCATTATCATTATATTAGGAAGAGACTCTTTATTGGAGAGATTAGTTTGGCTTGTGTGCCCACACAAGATAATGTTGTAAACTTTTCCACATAGCCTCTCACTATGGAGAAGTTTGAAGCTTTTGGCAAAGCTTTGGGCCAACTTGCTTTTGAGGATTCATTTCATTCCACATAGCTTGGCACTTCTTAATACTTGAATGTTGGCTCCTACTTTGAGCATCACTCGTAGGAGGATTTGTTCATATATTTTGATAGTGATGTGTTTAAACACACTTTGGACTATCACGATAGTTTTTTTTTCTCTTGAGGATTTTTGTATATATGTTGATAACCCTAATGGGTCACTTATCTTTTACATTCACTTGGTAATAAAATCAGTGTTGTGTTGTTCTCCAAAATTCTTCTTGTTCTTCTATTGTTTGTGTGTTTCGGAGTCCTCAAACTCCAAAAATTTTTAAAAGAAATTTCTGTTCAACATATTCTCATAGAGTTGAGAACATCCATTCATTTGATGCAATGTGAGAGATATTGTTATGAAAAAGAATAATTTACCTCAATATGAAGTTTATTTTTTGAAATGCATGAAACATGTTGATTTATCTCTCATCCAACATAAATATATGAGGGGATTAGTCGATCTTCGGGATCGATTGTGATCATTCATCTTGAGGCACTTTTAATCATTATGCCAGGAAGGAATGATATTAGGTGTATGCAGCCTGCAAATAGAGCTTGGAGTTCCTCATACATGGAATGAACTTGACAAAAGGGATAAAAAGAAGAAAATCAACTCCGTGGTATGTTTTGGTTCCTCAATGATAAACGAGATATCAATAAAGATAATATCTCATTTGGTTGAGCAAAATTTGGTAATGCAACTCCTAGTTCTTTTGATCCCTATTATTAATCACTTTTGTACTTACATATTATGCACATCCCATAGGTGCTTTGGTAAGGCTTTGGCCTCTTGAGGCGGAGGTTCAAAGTTCAACCTCAGGGTTGGACATGTAATGACTTTGACCAATTTAAATGAGTTATAATTGAATCTAACCCCTACTTTGTGGAATACAGATCATCATGCGAATACTATGCTCATTCACGTGTATAGTTATACTTTCAAAGTTAAAGCAAGAGGAGTTAAAATTGAGAGAGTAAATACAAGAGGTTCTTATGGATACTATGCCCATTCATGTGTATAGTTGTACTTTCAAAGTTAAAAGCTGAGTTAAAACCAGAGGCCCTCTTTATTTTATTTATTTTTAACTTGATGGTGGTAGGTTTATTTCTCTCACTTCGTGATATGCTACGGAGATAGAATATGCTCAATTGAGGCCTCCGAATGGTGCTGCCCATCGTGTGTGTTACGTATAGTGATCTCTCTCTTTCTCTCTCTCACACACGCGCGCGCACACACACACACACGGGTTACTTAAAGTTGCTCTGCCATGTTGTCGCGGTAAAGCGTCCCGATGAGCGTGGAGAGGGAATGGCATCACCTAACCGTGTTGGTGCTGCTGGGCTATGGCTTGCATGAGCTTTCTTCATTCGAACTTCTGCGCAAAGCCACAAGCGGGAAGAGTCTTGGAGAAGTTGGGGAGTTCAATGTTCAATATTTAATGATCCTAGATGCACTCTCTATGGTTCAATGTTCATAGGGGCAAAAGAAGTATTAAAAAACATACGCTTGGATGGGAGGATCTAAAGGAAAGTGGTTTAGTCTGATTGATCTCGTGCTATTCCAACATATTTGGGAGTAGTTATTATTATATTGCCGTATGTTGCTTATGTAACATCAACTACGTATGACATCTATTCTCTACCATCCCTTTGAGATCCATTTCTTCCGCCAACTATACTGTCTGCTTTTCGGGCGCATTAAAAGCTTCGGACGTCTAGAGCGTTGACATGTTCAATACAACCAGTGTGTATATATATATATATATATATATATATATATATATATATATATATATATATATATATATATATATATATATATATATATATAGAGAGAGAGAGAGAGAGAGAGAGCGAGCTGCCGGCCAACAGGATAGTCCAACTGTAATCGCGTACAGATAACGAGAGGGGACAGAAGGCTGAAGGTCGACAGCTGCAGTATGCATAGCCGAGCTGCAATGAATCCGACGTAAATAGAGAGACCTCAATTCAACGGACAGGGAGAGACAGTCTGTGGCGACACGGAACGAGAGGGAGACATCCCATGTTATCGCCTGTAGGTTCATCCGGTGCAGAGAGAGAGATTTAAACATATAGAAGCAAATTGATTCCAATTTCCACGTGCAAGTGAGTAATTCTTGAACTATAATTTTGTGTATATAAGAATACGTCATAGAGACATACAGGCACTGAGCTTTCTCGGTGAGGGAGTGTAGAAATATGCTCGTGGAGCTGGAGCCGGAAGTCTGCCTACAAAATCTACTACACCAGAGGACCTTCACGCGCTTTCTGATGAGATGAACAAAACAAGAATGGATTTTTTTTGGAGGAAAGAACATGCTACGGTTAAGTGAACACAGTCGTGGCGCCTTTACTTTTGTACTGCCCATGAGAATTATCGCACTTCCCACTCGTCCCCTTCTCCAGTGAGTTTCTTCTCTCTACTCTGTAGTCTGTTCACAACTCCCTTGCTGGCATCCTCGTTTCGGGGAGGGCATGGCCTTTCATGAGTGTGACAATCAACATTGGAAGGGGGCTAGAGCACGTCCCTCGCAAGTTCGCTTGATTGTTCACCGGATGATTAACAAGGTTCTATTCATACTTACATACAATTCGATGCCTCATGGTAAACGACCCAAGCATCCAACTTCGTGGATAGAAAACCAAGAGCGCAAAGGGGGGGGGGGGGGGGGGGGGAGAGGGGGCGGGCCAGGGTGGTTGCCCAAGGATTGTGACAATGAGGCACTGAAGAATGGTTTCAGCGCAGATCCACACAATTGCTTACAGGTCCAAGACGGTATCAATCCGGAGCAAATGTCGTTTGCCAACATCGCCAAAGAAAATGGTACACATTACAACCCTCTAGCTCTATTTGCTAATGCTGGCGTTTCCGATAAGTTCTCTCTCCTTGCGCAAGGTACAATAGTAAAGATAAAGAAAAGGTTGATATTTCTATTGACCCTGAAAATGAATGTAAGGACGAGGCAACCCTTATCATAGATCGGAAGACGCTGGATGAGTGGCATAATCAACTTCATGAAAAACTTTTAGTGGGATCTGCAAATCCTAGTTGAGATAGACATCTCCAGAGATATCAAGACCGAGATCTTTGTGAAAGACTCGGATGGTTGCAATCTTCATGAGCAAAAAGTAGTTGTTACAAACAAGGTCGTTGAGCAAGGATCGTCCTCTCCTCAAATCTACTCAAGGTAATGATGATGTGTTCAAAGATTCCAAGACTCCAGCTAAGATCCCTAAGCTTGTAATGCTACAAGCACCTCCAAACACCGTTAAGAACTTTAATCCATTTGATGTTTTGTGTGAGGATGTATTTAATCCGCTTGATGATTTTGTTAATAGGGATAAATTTTTTCATTGTCTTGGTAACAAAGAATACCGCCAACCAAATTGTATTGCTATTATTGTTTCGGGTGGTGTGGCTGGAGTGCATTCAATTACAGATCCTCATATCAAAACTTCTGACGAAGGCTGGAGTAAAGTTGTTAATAAGAAGAAATTTAGTGGAGGTAAACTCTCTTAATGTTCCTAGTAATGTTCCTGATTAGAACTTGAAAAACATGATGAAGTGCAATATGATAATCATTCTCAAGAATCCTCACATTGTGCGGATTTTTCGATGACATGGACAGAGGCCATTGAGACATCACAAAATCATAATGAAGAAACCAAAAGGAAAGACCTTGTGAGAGCCTCTAGATTAGTGCTTAGACCCCAAAAAAATTATAAGAAACGATTGTTCTTTTTTTCTAGATTTTTTCTACATCAGTTTCCATGAAGGTACTTTTAACTTCCTATAAGATTGATTTAGGAAACGATCGGGTCTTACTTTATTCAGACTGTGTTTGGCATGAGGTTTTATCAGTAGATTGGAATCCTTTCTATATTTTCCATTATGAAAGTGTTTCATTTCATCTCTTTTAATGTCAAAGGTATTTACTGATCCCATTAGCTATAAAGTTATTAATAGATGGCTAAAAGACTAGTCTTGTACCCCTTATTTTCTTTGCCTTTAGGAGGTTGAAATCGGGAGTTCCAAGTGTAGAGTGTGCATGCATAGAAGCAAAATGAAAAGAAGAGTGTACTCACAAAAGAAAGAGTGTGAGAGACTGAAAGTGAGTAGACCAAGAAATGCGTAAACTCACATGGATTAGAAATGAGCTTGCCAAGAGCATGGAGTAGGCTCCTCAAGCTTCTAACCAAGTACGAATGGGGGGAGAGGCCCTCCTTATATAGGTTCGGGAGGGGCTCTCCAAACTACATCTGATGTGGGATAATTCCCCTCAAAGGAGAATGAATACAATGGTAGAAACAAATGGCAAGGTACCCAAATACAAAGGATATAATATAAAATGTAAATGAAATGGAATCGGAATAGAAATAGAGTGACTTCAAGATATTAAAGGGAGATGTACTCTCATATTCTCAACACCCCCCCTATAGCTCTATTTTGTAGAGTATGGAGGCTGCTAGGGTATGAGAGAAAGGTCCACCAAGAATGTAGCAGCAGCAGCAGCATGAGAACCAAATAGGAAGTATCCATGTGGAAATCCATAGATGCCAAGTGGTATCGACCATGCAAGATCGCCAGGTACTCCATAAGATGTCCACTAGATGGATCAAGCGGATGCTCCATAGATATGAAACCAACAAGGTACTCGAATGGAACAAGATCTCATTGGAAGAGATAACCCCCCATGCGAGATAGGTCGGATGACTCCATGTGGTACGTGGGAACCTCCAAAGCTTTGACAATATGCACCACGAGATGTGTATTGCCAAGAAGTAGGTCTTGCATAAAATCATAGTCACATGGTAGTATATCTGTATGTTGTAGGCCATGGAGTGTACAAAGTCCTGAGGTGTGTGGGTAGGACCCTAAAATCCCTCTCTGAACTGAGAAGTTGGCTCAAAAAAGGATCCAATTGAGTGATGAATCCAAGTAGATGCAGGAGTATCCTGTGGTAAACGAAAAGATGCTCGACTCCAAGAATGGAAGAATACATGCTCAGAATGCTATTCTAGACAAGATACATGGACTCTCAAAGATAGGAATGGAAAATGATGAGTCGCTCATCCTAGAGTAATGCCCAATTGAAGCTGAGGGGAAATGTAAACCTTGGATGGTACGATATGAGGTGTAGGCATCTAAGGTATAAGTTGAGATTGTGTCTTTGATTCCTCATGCTCCAAAAATATACCATGATCTAGAAACTCATGTACAAAGAGAGCATGCTCCACATAGTGTGACTCTCTGAAACTGGAATGATCTCACTATGAAGTGAAAATGGGAGGATCCAAAAGGGATGAATACTTAGAGTATTCATCAAAAGGGATGATCTTTGGGTCATAGAGTTTGTATGGCTTCTATCAATCAATCTAACCAATGAAAATGTACTGCTTAGACGGATCATCATCATGGCCTTGCACATAGGCATCACTACGAAAGATGTGGAAATAGCTCACACTCGGCTTCTTCTAAAAGTAAGCCTCAATTGGTGTTTGGTTCTTCAAGACATATGAGAACCCTCTGTTCTGAATGCATACTACTGTTTGTACTACTTCACCTCAAAACTTTAGTGGAACTTGTTGGGAGTGATGATTGGATGCACTCAAGAACTGAGTTGGTGCTGCAAAACGTGCTTCACACCTGCCCTCCTTTGACTCCAGATATGCTAAGTACACTTCTTGAGCTTCCAAATGACACCAAAATATACTATATGTACTTTGGAAATGAGTTGAGTAATGATTTGATCAAGACAGACTACTTGTGACTATAAGATTTAAGAAAACTTGCTATTTCTGTAGATACACCTGCTCAGAGTTATGCTCAGTGTGACCAGCACACTTAAAATTGATCTAATTGCTTTTGGATATAATCAATTAGCTTAACAAGATTTCATTTGCAAGTGGAATGAGAGGAAATGACAAACTACACTCTGAGAAATCAATTTAGCAAACTTAGGAACATCCCCGACATTTTAGGAACTGTACAGAGAAATACCAGAGATCACTTCGAGCGCAATTTCTCCCAGATGGTTGATCCAATGATCTTCAAATTTTTTAGGCATATAGTATGATTCAAGCTTGTTCCAATGTGCTTTGAATCATCCAATTTGGTTCAGTAGATCTTGAGATATGCCTCTTGGAAGTTGACAGAGTTGAAGGTACACTCAGAGAATAACAGAGATGATAAATATGAGTATATGTATTAGATCTATTGATTGTACATTCCCATTGGCATGATATGCAATGCCCAATGGTACTCAGAGGTGTAGGCTATGGTGTAGCTCACACACACTCAATGAATTACTCAGAAATGCCTCGGGAGGAGTGAAGGATACCCGCGACATTTTCCTAGTGACTTTTATATAGATTGAGTGAAATTTTGAATTTTGAATCCAAGTCAATCTCCTAGAATCTTTCACCTAAAGATTGATTGAGATATTCTCTCAACTAACCAATCACTTTTTCACGAATTAGACTAGTAGGTGTGATTACATGAGTGGTAAAGTCATATAGACTTTTACATGAGATAAATGGTAAGAACAATAAGACTAGGTTCCTATGGTTCTTGATTCTTGTAAATATATCCTTCAAAGGTTCCAAGCTAAACCTTCAAGTTCCAAGCTTTATGTGAAGTCTTCAAGGTTGATATCCAAGCCAAGTGTTAAGGCTTGAATTACACCAACAACTCCCCCTCAAGCCAAACACTTTGGCTCAAGTCTTCATCTCTAGTCTTCAATTATTTCCTGCAATCCAATCATGGATTTAAATCTGCATAGCTTGCTTCCATCCAGAGCTTTAGTAAGCAAATCTGCACATTGCATATTAGTAGACACATATGACAATTGAATATCTTTGCTAAGTAATTTCTCCCTCACATAGTGGTAATGAACCTCTATGTGTTTTGTTCTAGCATGATAAATTGGATTAGCTGCAAGGTGAAGAGAACTTGTGTTATCCCCAAAGATGATTGGTGGTCTTGTGTATAGACCCAATTCTGAATATAAAAGTTTCAACCAGATAGCTTCTTGAGTGGCATTTGCTAGCCCTCTATACTCTGCCTCAGTAGATGATAAAGCTACTGTGGGTTGTTTCTTGGATGACCAAGAAATTGGTTTATCACTTGCAAAACATATGTAACCAGATGTGCTTCTCATGTCATCCTTGCATCCTGCCCAATCTGCATCTGAATATACCTTAATATCAATGTCTGATGAATAAGGAAAGTACAAACCATGATTTTGTGTTCCCTTTAGGTACTTTACTATCTTCTTTGCTGCCTCTAAATGTGGTACTCTTGGTTTGTGCATAAATTGGCTAAGTACACTAACACCATATGATATATCAATCCTGGTTAAGGTAGAATAATTTAGAGTACCTACCAAACTCTGGTAACTTGTAATGTCTTGGAGTTCTTCTCCTTCATGAGCACTGAGTTTATGGTTGACCTCCATAGGAGTGCTTGATACTTTAGCTTCCTGCAAATTAAACTTCTTGACCATATCCTGAATGTACTTCTTCTGAGTAATAAAGATACCTGAATTTGTATAGACCAATTCAAGTCCTAGGAAGTACTTCAATAACCCAAGATCATTGATCTTGAATTCCTTCATCATCTGTCCTTTGATGTGTCTAATTCCCTGAACATCATTTCCTGTAATAATGATGTCATCAACATAGACACACAAGTATATTACCTCTGAATTGTTCCTTTTGATAAACAATGAAGTATCTGCTTTACTCATTATGAATCCTTGGTCTAGGAGGTAGGTTGTCAACCTGTAATTCCATGCTCTAGGTGCCTGTTTCAATCCATACAGAGCCTTCTTCAATTTACAAACATGATTTACCTTCTTGGGATCTTCATAGCCAGGTGGTTGTGACATGTAGACTTCTTCAGATATCCATCCATTCAAGAATGCATTCTTCACATCCACTTGGTACATGTTCCAATTCTTGGATGCAGCTACACTCACCATAACTCTGATAGTTGGCATCTTGGCCACAGGAGAAAATGTCTCCTCATAATCAATGCCTTGGGTTTGTGCAAAACCCTTGGCTACCAACCTAGCTTTATACCTGTTTATTGTACCATCTGAATTCCTTTTGAGTTTGTAGATCCATCTGGATCCTATCACCTTCATAGATTCTTTCTTGGTTACCAAGTCCCAAGTATCACTCTCCTTGAGAGCTTCCATTTCTTCATCCATTGCTTCCTTCCATTCTGGTTTAGTGATTGCTTCTTCAAATGTACCTGGTTCTTCATTCAAGAGATCCTTTGCAAGATATACAGAATGCTTAGTTACAAGAGAAGTATCATACCCATATCTAATAGGCTTCTTACTTTCTCTCTGAGATCTCCTCATAGCTTGAGTTGAAGATTCTGGTATACCCTCAAGCTTCTTCATCTTCATTTTCCCTTTGGATTTCCAAGCCTTGAACTCTTCAATGTTGATGGTGTCTTCATCATCTGAGCTTGTGTCCTCTTTCTGAATTGATTCTTCCTTGATAAGCTTGGGGAAGTCTTCTTCCATATCATAAGGTAGACTAACCTTCCTGCATTCATTTTCATACCATGAATCATTCTCATCAAAGATGACATCTCTGCTTACCTTGAAGCCTTTGTTTGAGGGGTTGTAGAATCTGTATCCCTTCTGATTCAAATCATAACCAATGAAGATACATTTTTCAGCTTTAGGGTCTAGCTTTCCCCTTACCTGTGAGGGAATATGCACATATGCTACACAACCAAAGATTTTGCAATGATCCAGAGATGGTCTCTTACCATGCCAAGCCTCATAGGGTGTCATTCCATCAAGTGTCTTTGATGGCAACCTGTTAATTAAATATGTGGCAATAGATACACTCTCTGCCCAAAGATAATTTGGCAATTTCTTTTCATTTAGCATAGACCTAGCTGTCTCTACAATGAGTCTATTCCTCCTTTCTGCTACCCCATTTTGTTCAGGTGAGTACCTTGTAGTAATCTCCCTCTTGATGCCTCTTTCCTACAAGAAATATTCAAAGTCATTGGAGAAGTATTCTCCACCACCATCTGACCTTAGCTTCTTCAAATGTCTACCTGTTTGATTTTCAACTAGTGCAAGGTACCTCTTGAAACAATTAAATACTTCATCTTTATGTTTCATGAAATATAATACAGTCCACCTGCTATAGTCATCAATGAAGGACACATAGTACCTTGATCCAGATATGGATGGCTCCTTGCTAGGACCCCAAACATCTGTATGCACCAATTCCAGATAATCTTCATGCATAAAACCTTTCTTGGTATAAGGCAATCTGTGTGACTTACCAAATTGACAAGCCCCGCACTTGTATATCATGTGTTGCTTGGATACATTAGGTATCCCAAGCACACATTGATCCCTGCTCATTTGTTTTATGGTCCTCTCTCCAATGTGACCTAATCTCTTGTGCCAAATCTCCAATTCTGATAGGGTTTGATCTTTATAGTTGTACAAAGCAATATTCTTAGTGTCTTCAAGTTCAAAGGTAAACAATCTACCTGATTTTTCTCCCTTGGCTATCCTTCTGAATCCATGTCTTGGATCCTCCACATATGCACCATGTTGAGTGAACCTGACCTGTAGACCTTTTTCCACAATCTGACCTACACTCATTAGGTTCTTGGTGATTGTTGGAACATACAATACTCTGCTCAATAAATTCTGATTACCATCACTAGTTTTGACATTACCTACTTTAACAACTGAATGTTTAGTGTCATCACCTGTCTGCACTTGGTGCTTGCCTTTGGGTTCTTCCAAATCAGAAAGTAATGCAACATTTCCAGCTACATGATTAGAGCAACCTGAATCAATATAGAATAAGTGGTCATCATTGATACCTGACTTAGATGTCATATTCATGATCAATAGGGAGTCATCTTGCTCCTCTGCATAATTGTTGTAATCCTTCCTATTTCTGTATCCACCTTGATAGTTGCCATTGTGATTGTAGTTGTTGTTATAATTATTGTTGTAGCCATGGTAGCTTTGAGATTGGTTGAATCTGCCTCTGCCTTGAGAGTATCCTCCTCTTTGGTGACCTCTTCCTCTTTGGTTCTTGTAGTTTTTGTAGCATTCATCTGTGGTATGGTTAGATAAGCCACAAATATTGCATGGAGATTGGTTGTAGGGTCTCCCCCTACCTGATTTACCTCCTCTGCCTCTACCTCTTGAAGATATACCTCTCCCTGCATAGTTTGCTTGGGAGGTAGAGCCTTCTTCATCAAACTTTTTGTTTTTACCCTTGTCTTTAGCTTTCTTATCAGTGTATAGGGCAGAGGGATTGTTACCTTTTGATTGCTCTCCATTCTTTGTGATCTTTGCTTCATGTGTAAAGAGTTGTCCAATCAGGGTTGTTAGATCAGGTGCTTGGATGTCCATGTATAAGTCCATTGCTGTGGTAAAGCTCTCCCACTTGTCATCTGCCTTTAGTCCATTGATTACTTGTCTGACTATTTGCTCTTCCTCAATCTCTTCTCCAACACTTGCAAGTTGATCTGCAATGTCTTTGACCTTGGTAACAAAGTCTGAGACTGATTGCTTTGATTGCTTCCTAAGAGTGGTAAACTCAATCCATAGCTGATTCTTTCTGGCCCTTGTGCTTGATGAAAAGTAAGTTGACAAGGTTTCCCAAGTCTCTTGGGAAGTTTTGCAATTCCTTATGTGTGGTAGAAGAAAATCAGAAATAGAGTTTAGAAGATATGACCTTGCCAAAGCATCTTTTGCACACCATTGATTGAGTCTCTCTTGCTCTTCCTTGGTGGGTAGACCTCTAGCTTTGAATGAGGGCAATTCCTCATCTCCTAGTATGAATCCAAACAAGCTCCTTCCTTGTAGATAGGTCTTCATTCTTAGAGACCAAGCTTGGTAGTTGTTCCTGTCTAATTTGTCAATGAAGGAAGGGAAACCATCACCCATGATTACCTTATATGCTCTGATACCACTGTTGGGAGTGATGATTGGATGCACTCAAGAACTGAGTTGGTGCTGCAAAACCTGCTTCACACCTGCCCTCCTTTGACTCCAGATATGCTAAGTACACTTCTTGAGCTTCCAAATGACACCAAAATATACTATATGTACTTTGGAAATGAGTTGAGTAATGATTTGATCAAGACAGACTACTTGTGACTATAAGATTTAAGAAAACTTGTTATTTCTGTAGATACACCTGCTCAGAGTTATGCTCAGTGTGACAAGCACACTTAAAATTGATCTAATTGCTTTTGGACATAATCAATTAGCTTAACAAGCTTTCATTTGCAAGTGGAATGAGAGGAAATGACAAACTACACTCTGAGAAATCAATTTAGCAAACTTAGGAACATCCCCGACATTTTAGGAACTGTACAGCGAAATACCAGAGATCACTTCGAGCGCAATTTCTCCCAGATGGTTGATCCAATGATCTTCAAATTTTGTAGGCATATAGTATGCTTCAAGCTTGTTCCAATGTGCTTTGAATCGTCCAATTTGGTTCAGTAGATCTTGAGATATGCCTCTTGGAAGTTGACAGAGTTGAAGGTACACTCAGAGAATAACAGAGATGATAAATATGAGTATATGTATTAGATCTATTGATTGTACATTCCCATTGGCATGATATGCAATGCCCAATGGTACTCAGAGGTGTAGGCTATGGTGTAGCTCACACACACTCAATGAATTACTCAGAAATGCCTCGGGAGGAGTGAAGGATACCCGCGACATTTTCCTAGTGACTTTTATATAGATTGAGTGAAATTTTGAATTTTGAATCCAAGTCAATCTCCTAGAATCTTTCACCTAAAGATTGATTGAGATATTCTCTCAACTAACCAATCACTTTTTCACGAATTAGACTAGTAGGTGTGATTACATGAGTGGTAAAGTCATATAGACTTTTACATGAGATAAATGGTAAGAACAATAAGACTAGGTTCCTATGGTTCTTGATTCTTGTAAATATATCCTTCAAAGGTTCCAAGCTAAACCTTCAAGTTCCAAGCTTTATGTGAAGTCTTCAAGGTTGATATCCAAGCCAAGTGTTAAGGCTTGAATTACACCAACAGAACTTGCTTCTGACTAAGCATAATCTTGGCCATGTGGATCATACTTGGAATCTTCTATAAGGCAATACCTTGTTGACTATCTTGGATTGCTTCATACTTGGTTCCATGTCGCTTTAAGTACTTGGAGAAGTTGTGATTGACAAAGCTACTGCCTCCATTAGATCGGATGACCTTCAAAGAACTTAGAAAGTATTATTGAACTATTTGTGTCCACTCCTTGAACTTGGAAAGGGCATCCTCTTTATGCTTGAGTGAATAAACCTAGGTGTATCTACTGAAGACATCTACTATCAGCAAGAAGTAAATTGACCCACTAAGAGAAGGTGTATGTATAGGTACACAAATATCAACATGGACTAATGCTAATGGTTTAGATGTAGAAATTAATGCTTCTATAGACAAAGGGGTAATTGTTTGCTTGGCACATGCTTGGCAATTCAATTCCACTTGTGGGATCCTAGGTAAAATCTTGACAAGATGATTAGAAGAGATCTTAGCGAAGAAAGAGGTATGTCCAAATCTGTAATGCCACAATCTAAGTCTTGAATATTTGGCTATAAAACTTGAAAGATTGTAGCAACCTTTTTCTTCAAATCCTTGAGCTATCACTTCATTGGATTCATGGTCTATGACTTGAACTTTGTTGTGATTGAATTGCACCATCATGCTGCACTTTGTAATGGGCTTCACTGAGAGAAGGTTCTTATAGAGGTTTGGTACACAAAGAACATCTTTGAGTGACTTGGTCTTGCCTTCAAAGTTTGTGACTTGAACTTTTCCTCTTTCTTGGATTTCAATACACTTGTTGTCTCCAAGATAAACTTGACCTTTATGCTCTTCAAACTCATGAAAATCATCTTTGTCATGGCATATGTATGATGAAGCACCCCTATCAAAAATCCATTCTTTCTTGGGGGTGGATGGGACAAGTGCCTTGTGATCACTTGTGAGGAAGAGATCTTCACTTGTGTAGTGAGAGTGATGTTCAGTCTTTGGAGCAGACTTAGAATTATCCTTATTATTCTTCTTGAAGCAATATTTTCTGATGTGTCTAGGCTTGTCACAAAAATTGCAAGTGAATTTATTCTTGCCTTTGTCCTTTGATTATTGACCACCTTTGTCCTGTATGATTGTGGAAGGTGGCTTTAGCCTTCATAGTTGTTTCTTGGGTAGCTTGGTTCTTTTGTCGAGAGTCATGAAGAAGCAACGATATCCTAACTTCTTCCTAAGTGAGTGCTTGACCTCTATTGTATAGAGTGGTCACAAATGTTTCATAGGACTGAGCAAGCTTGTTGAGTAACATGAAGGCCATGTCCTCACTTAAAATTTTTCATCCACAAAGTGCTAACTTGCATTAATAGTCTTCAAATTGGCCTCTCACTTTTGTGATGGTCTCTTATGGACGTATAGTGAGATTATGAAACTCGGCCTCTAGAGTATAAACCTCAGAAGGTCTTTTATCTTCATAGAGATTTGCAAGAGTATCCCAAGCTTCTTTTGAAGTCTTACATGCAATTATGTGACCCTTTGTAATTTCACCACATGCGAGGAGAAGTTTTCCTAATGCTCTCTTGTCTTTTACATTCCATATATTCCAAGCTCCTAGATCTCTATCCTTATCAGGCTCTCCTTCTATTCCTTTGGCTACGTCATACAATAGGTTTGTATAGAGTTAGGCCCTAATTGTTTTAGCCTTTCATCTTTCGGCATGAATATTGGCATAAAGTAGGGTAAATATAATTGACTTGAGGATGTTCCATTTGAAATCATTGACATGGCATGAAAATGAGAGAATAAGGGTGGGAGGGTGGGAAAGTGGGGCTAAAAGGGGTAAAAAATGAAGAAGAAGAAGGGTGGGAGGGTGGGATAGTGGGGTTAAAAGTGATACAAAATGAAAAAGAAGAAGGGTGAGAGGGTGGGTAGATGGGCAAAATGAGGCCCAAAAGAGTGTAAACTGAGGGCAAAAGATTCTCCGAATGGGTGGAGAGCAACACCAGCAAACTCAAGTATCACCACCAAAATCACCGCCAAACGCACCACCAAGTCCTCCACCTAGCACTGTGATACATGTAGAGCGTACACATGCAAAAGAAAAATCAAAAGAAGAGTGTACTCTCAAAAGAAAGAGTGTGAGAGACTCAAAGTGAGTAGACCAAGAAATGGGTAAACTCACATGGATTAGAAATGAGCTTGGCAAGAGCATTGAGTAGGCTCCTCAAGCTTTTAACCAAGGAAAAATGGGGGGAGAGACCCTCCTTATATAGATTTGGGAGGGGTTCTCCAAAGTACATCTCATGTGGGATAATTCCCTTCAAAGGAGAATGAATACAATGGTAGAAGCAAATCATAAGGTACCCAAATACAAAGGATATAATGGAAATGGAATAGAAATAAAGTGACTCCAAGATACAAAAGGGAGATGCACTCTCATATTCTCAACACCAAGCTCAAGGAAAATATCGAGATTATTTCTTACTCCCATGATTGATATTGCACCAATCATAGCAATGGTAAAGGTGGGATCGATTGTTGGATTTTCCTTGCCCTTTTCCCATATCATCAATAAAGTTGATTATAGCCCCACTCATGAGGGTGTGGCTATTACTTTGAGTAGTCCTTATGATTTTATGACTAACAGTATTTATGCCAGTAATTCTAGTAGTCTTAGTAAGACTTGTTAGGAAGAGATTTCGAATCTCATTGGCCCCCTTATGATATTTGGTGACTTTTAATATGGTTACTTGCATTAGTGATCATTTAAATTGTAAAAGAGACACTATCTTTGGAGTTGAGAAGCAGTCTCGGTTCAACCTTATCTCTAAATCTATGATTGAAATCTACCAATATAGTGATTTTAGTTGGGTTAACAATCAGAAAGGTAAGTTGCTTAGCTACTAGGCACAATATATGTTAATGTAATGCTTTGAACCTTAACAGATACTAGGCGATCAAGTGTTCTCTTGATCACTCCATTTTCTTTCTAATCACCTTCCCCTTTGTATCTGTCTCCACAAACACCACTTGAACAACGGAGCACGCTGGCCTCATCTAGATGTCTCCTTGCTTAGGCTTTCTTACACTATTAACAAAATCAAGGAAGTTATTCCTTACCAATTTAATCAACATAGTTCCCCCTTCTCACTCATTACAAGAAGCATGCTAGATCCATTAGAGATAAAAAAAGACAAACAACTCTCAAGGGCTAGAGCTATTTCTCATAAAAGAAAAAAACGGTTTCTAAAAGCAATACTTCCATCTTGGACCTACCCTTCACTGTCGACGAGGTTAAAGAAACCATTAATAAATTGAAACCTTGTAAGTCTCTAGGTCTTGATGGTATTCCAAATGAGTTCTTTATTGAGTAAATATTTTTTGACACTCTACATTCTTTGGATTTAGAAAGCAGCTATTTCCATAGGTATTCTTATTTGTGTCAATACTGGTATTGCAAAGCTTGTGAACAAAAGAAGTCCTAAAAATGACTTGAATAATTGGGGGCCTATCACTTGTTTGACTTGCATTTACAAGATTTTTGCATCTACTATAGCTAAGAGAATCAGTCCCATCATGAACAATATTGTTCTTCCTAACAAAAGGGATTTATTAGGGGTAGATTCATTCTTCATGCCATTGTGTCTTTGCGGAAGCTATTGAGTATGCTCAAGAGATTATCTGTATATCTTCCTATTTATCTATCTATCTATAAAATGTTGATTTTTATCTTTTAGTTAGATCTTTGGCATACTATTTTATTACTCTTGAAATTCGGAAGTACAACACACACATATAAAGGACTATCTTTATCCCTGATATTCCAAGGCAAAAATACAATCTGTGCAGATGAACCTTTAACCTTCAATAGAGGGCATAAAACCAGTACATAACTACACCATGGTCCACCATTATTGATATTAATTACAGATCGTTTCCATAGGCCATCATAAAAGACATTTTCTGCCTTTAATTGAGCTTCAACTGATCGTGGGACGTCCGGTAATTCCTTTCAATACGAAACTATGATTTTGACAACAACAAGACTATGACAGAATTGGACTGCCCTCCTATAAACCTCAATGTCCTTTGTGATTTCCGACATAACGATGTCTTCCGCTTCGTTTGTCGTGTGATGTGTCTACGTTGTTTTGCCTCCTATGTTGTCTTATTTCTCTATGAGCGAACGCAATGTCACATTGTTTATTTATCGCACATCCACAATTTGATATCACATTTGTAGTTCTCCTGCACCATTGGACGAACCCCGAGAGATACAAGTGTCTCATGTCTAAGTGAAGCATCAGATCATATATATAAATCAGTGAACACATGATACGTCGGTGATCTTCTTCAAGAATACAAATGAAAAGAGACAATTTCCCCATTTGCATTGGGAGTTGGTAAGATCAGTCAAACTACTCATGGTAGTTCTTTTGCATTGTGAGATGCTTTTTTTGTGCCAAGGATCAAGAAAAATTAGTTGTCAATTTTGACATTAGCCAAGATCGGCTTGGTAGTCAAATTTGTTGATGACAATTGGTTAGTTGTGATGTTTTTGTTTTTGGAAGAAGCAAGCTAGCCATTACTTTCATGCACTAAGGAGTCATCAGTTAGCTCCAAGGACATGTACAATACTTTGTTGCCACTTTTTAGAGTTGGACAGTCAAGTGCTAGTTTAAATGAGTCCATTTCATAACCTTGTAGGTTTCACATGATGAAGATCGTTCCATTTTTTATGCAGGTTTACACGACACACTTCTTAATGAGAGGGCTGATAAGAAAAGGTCAAAACTATGCCGAAATGGTTGGTGGTGACTTTGTGAGATAGCAAATTATATGCAGCTTTTTCATATCTACTGTTTTAGGTTCTCATAGTGCTTTTTTTGCATCAATTTGCTATGCAATCGGGACCTCTAGTCTTTGTGATGAGAATGAGCCTATTTCTTTCAGTGAAGCCAAAAATTCAAAAAAATGGATGGCTGCTATGCAATTGAAATATGATGCTGTTATGCAGAATGGTAGTTGGTCGTTATATGATTTTCCTCCAAGCAAAAAGTCCATTGGCACTAAATGGGTATACAAGCTGAAGCGTAAGCCTAATGGAAGAGTTGACATGTATAAGGCTAGGCTTGTTGCAAAAGGTTATGCTCAAGAGAGAGGCATTGATTTTAATGAGACCTTTGCTCCCGCATTTTGCATGACCACCGTTCGTAGCATTTGCGTCCTTGCATCTCATCATTTTTGGAATGTACATTAGCTGGACATGAAAACTACGTCACTAAATGGGGACTTACATTAATACTTGTATGTATTTCACCCTCGTGGTTTTGTGCCAAAAGGGCATGAAAACAAAGTGTGCATGTTGAAGAAGGCATTATATAGTTTGAAGCAAGCACCACATGCTTCGTATGAAAAGATACATGCCTATTTGATTGCACATGCTTTTGAGGACAGTCCAACTGAGAGCACCTTATATGTTAAGCATGCAAATGATGTGCTTCTGATTGGCTATGTTTATGACATGCTACTCATTTGTCTCAATGAGAAGCATATTGATGATTTTAAGGCTGATTTGCATGCCTCTTTTTTTTTTTTAATATAAAGGAAGTTCGGCATTAGCCTACTCTCCCGGACTTGAATTAAATAAAGAAAAGTACAAGAGAAGGGGACTAGTGCCCACGGGACCCCCCAAATCCCACAAAGCAGGGGAAGCTTTTACAGAGCTTAGATGACATTACAAAGAAGGTTAATTACCCTCTCATCACCCTCATGTGGGGCCCACTTGGGTTTAAGCTTCTTATCGATCAAAAGGAGTACTTGATGATGCCTAAAGGGGGGGGATTTTTTACAGTTGACAATCCTTTTGCCAAGGAGGAACAACGATTTCTCAATTGACCACTCCTTGGGGGAGTCACCGAAGTTGAAAGCACATCTTTCCCGCCAGATTTTCCATAGGACCTCCCCTCTGATGGCGTTCCAGAGAGTCGCGGAGCAGCCGACCGCTTCTCCCAGCAGGGCTTGCTGCCAACTGAGACGTTTTTGAAGTCTAATTCTCTTTCCTACCACCTGCCAGAGTCTGTTGGAGTTAAGATGTGTGAAACATCTTCGATAGACCGGTAGCAGCGTTTGCACCAGGGAGGGATCCCACAAATTTTGCTAGCCTTAAGGTTGGTCCAGATTCCATGATGAAGAATTTTCCATAAGAGGACAGACTTTTTGATTTCTATGAGGGGGTGCCAGATAGCCATGAACTTCATGTCCCACCGAAGCCGCGTCCATGACAGGCACCACTTTTTGTTGAGGTTAACCTGATAGTCGATCGTTTCTTTGATGTTCGGGATTTTTGATAGGCTATTCCCATTGTGCCATTTGAGACCAAGCGAGCTCGACATGTCGTGTCCCATGAGAAGGCGAACTTTGTGTCGGTCCCAGGCGAGACATCTGCTTTGCAAAGTGTTCCATTCTTCATGCGAAATGTTGATGCTAGGGTCAATATCCTCAAAGTTGATCCAGCGGTTGGTGTCTTGTTTCCAGAGATGTTTCCATTTTTTGAAGCCTTTGTTCCATAGCTTCTTGGCATTTTGAATGTTCCAAGATTCCACACTCCGGATGCCATGGATCGGAAACCAGATAGAGTCGTTTTGTCTGATACCGGCAGCCCACTTCCAGTCTTCACTTATTCTTGTGAAGCTTTTGACTTTATTCCAACTCTTCCAAAGGGAGCACACCATATTAGAGCCTTTCGGGAAGACGGGGATCGGGGAAAACAGCAAGGTCAAGATGTCAAGATTCTTCCAATTTGGGAAACCCATGAGCGCCAACTCATTCTTGTTTCTGAAGATCAACTTGGCCCACGAGGCCTCCCCATTGCACCAAGCCTTAATCATCCATTTGGCCGACAGTTTGTTAGCCATGCACCCAATGTCCAAGATACCAAGTCCCCCACTATCTCTATTGCTGGTGCAGATGGACCATTTGATTTTAGGCACCCCCCTCCTATTGTGGTCGCCCGTCCAAAGGAAGTTTCTACAAATACTATCCAGTTTGGAGAGATCTTGCTCTTTCGGTCTCCAACAAGAAAGGAAATAAATGGTAGATGATAAGAGGAACGTGTTGATAACCATAGCACGACGAGCAAGATTGATTTGCATACCTCTCCAATAGTTAAGCTTGTTTTCGAGTTTGGCAAGCACCCAATTCCACCGCTGTTCCATAGAGACGCCAAACCCCAAGGGAATCCCAAGAAGCCAAAAAATTTGGCCCTGCGGAATGATTTGACAGCCATGATCAATGAGAAGGTCGGGCTGTGACCCACCAATAGCTCTAAAGGCGGTCTTAGAGTGGTTGATTATGGAACCAGAGGCTTCACAAAAAGTAGCAAGACACTTCCAGAACGTCTCCAGGCTGGTACTATCATTGTGAACAAAAGCGTTCATATCATCGGCAAAAAGTCTCATGGTGATCTGACTGTGGTCATGCGGCAAACGAAGGCCTTTAATGTTACCAGCTTCCACCTGATGCTCCACCAGCCTGCTAAGCCCTTTCGTGGCAATGGCAAAGAGAAGGGGAGCCAATGGGCACCCTTGTCTGATAGATCTTCTAAGTTTGATCACCTTTGAAAGTTTTCCAATAATTTTAATTTGGGTCGATGCATTTCCGAGAAGGGTTGCGATCATCTTGGTGAATTTCAGACTACATCCAAGATCTTGTAGCGACTGTAGAATATAGTCCCATTCTAGTCTGTCGTAGGCTTTATCAAAGTCGATCTTGAGGAATACTACTTCTTGTTTAGACTCATTTGCAAATTCAAGACCTTCCCAGATATCTATAATGGTTTCCAAAATTGACCTGCCTTTGATGAAACCTTTTTGGCCCTCGCTTAACCACGCTCTCAAGTGGCAAGAGATTCTGTTGGCAATGACTTTGGCGATGATCTTGTATCCTGTTTGGAGCATTGTAATGGGACGCCAGTTCTCTATTCTGTTCTTTTCCCCTTTTTTGTGTACTAACTTGATAATGCCATTGTTGAGACAAGAAGGAAGCGCGCCAAACTTGAATGCCTCTTACCAAACCAAACGAAGAGGGGTGGCAACCACCAACTTGAAGGATTTAAAGAACTCATTAGTGAGCCCGTTGGGTCCCGGGCTTTTACCTGAAGGGAGGGCATCAATGACCTCAATGATTTCGGCTTCAGAGATAGAGGCATGAAGCAGAGAGTGAAGGTTGAGTGGTATCCTGTGGGGGGAAACCCTAGATATGGCTGCCATACAGTCCCTTCTATGGTGGGAGAGGGGGTTTGAGGTCCCCAGGAGTCTCGTGAAGTGCCCTTCAATGATCCCAAAATTATCTTCTTCCGTATTGCATACATTGCCATTTGCGTCTATCAATAAGGGGATCGATTCTCTGTTGTGTTTCCTTTTGAGGATACGGCACATCTCTTTGGTGGGTTTGTCGGCTTTGCCAGCCCACCACTCCTTAAAGAAAATTTGCAAATTTTTCCTTTGTATCTCTTCCTCGTATCTCAGCAGCGCTCTGATTTTTCGAAGTCCTTTCTGGGCTTGAGATTTTCCTTTGTTCACTTCCTCCTCGAGCCGCCAGAGTCTATGATATAGAGCTTCTCTACGAGCCCGCCGCACAGTCTCTAGCATCTTCCTGGATCTAATCATGATCTGTCGTGACTTATCGACCGCACTTCTCCAACACTTGGCTGGGGACAAGCTAGAGGCGAATGCCTCCTTCCACACATCAGAAATTTCTTGATGGACGGAGGGGAGAGAGAAGGAGGGCACACTGGCATGGAACCAAGGAGCCTTACGGATCTTGGTGGGGGGTTGAAAAGTGATGACGATCGGGTAGTGATCAGAGATGGTGAGGTCGGTGCATTGCGAGAGGGAAGGGTGGCCCCACTGATGAGTAAAACTCTGAGAAATGTAGCATCTATCAAGTCTAGCTTTCCTCAGGTCCTCGCCTGCTTGGAGATTAGACCAAGAGAAGCCATGCGGGTCTTTGAATTTGACCAAATCCAAGTGTAGTTTAGTTTTGTCCCACGTTTCTTTCTCCCGACTATCGATGACCCTACCCTTGCCCATCCATCTGTCCATAGGGTCCTCTACCATGTTGAAGTCACCACAAATAAGCACGTTGTGGGGGAGCGAGTCCAAGGAGGCCTAAGTGTTAAGTCTCTCTAACTCCCCATTAGGGGCATACAAAGAAACTAAAGTAAAACAAAAGGGAGCACCGAAAGAAACAGCAATCCATCGATGGCATTCATCTTCAATGGAGTTCTCAAGCTTTTCAAACCAGAGTTGATTAATACCGATTACTGTTCCACCGGACCCCCGCTGATGCGCCCTTGAAATCCAAACATGGGTCGAGGAGACATGTCTAAGCCGTTTCTGGAGGTCTTCTCCGTCAGTTTTAATCTCTTGAATACATATAAAATCTGGGTTTAGGCTAATGTCGCGAAGCCATTGACCAATGATGATCGCTCTTGAGGGGTCGGTTAGCCCTCTAGCATTTAACGAGATGATGATCATTGTCGTAGTGAGCCCTCTTTGCGGGAGGGAGCTTTGTCCTTTCTTTTCTTGGATTCATCTTTCTTTTTCGCTCGGATCGGATCCCGAGTTAGCAATAGGTTCTTGTGGGGGCTTTTCCACGGTAACTCCATAGGTTGTTTTCCTTTGCGGGATGCCTCCTGCTGGGAAGAATTGGGCACCATTTTCAGCTCCGTTTCCGGAATAGTCGATCCGATGATGGAGCTTTCACTATCCATGTTATCTTCGTTGCTAGTAGTAAAGCCGTCTTCTTTGCTTGTAGTGTAACCCTCCTACAAGGTTTCTCTAGGCCTTTGACGTCGGTGTCCACCTCAAGTTGGTTCCCACCTGGGTAGTCAAACTCATTGATGGTCTTTTCCAGATTGCAATACAAGTTGCTGGAGGGGGTAACTGACGTGTTGTTTCGCTCAGAAGTTGCCCTAGGGCTTCTTTTCCTTCTTCTTCTGACTTCGATGAACCCGTCTGCATCAGCTTTTGGATTAAGGGGGCCCTTGAATTCCTCTACTTTTGACGAGTGATTCAATGCTCCATTGCTATCTTGAGCATTTTTGGGGGCTTCTTGATTTCACTTGCTTTTTCGTCTCAAAGGGCAATCTTTAATCCTGTGACCTTGTTGGCCACAACGAAAGCACGCGTTGGGAAGGTTTTTGTAACTGATGTCTTGCTCCCATACATCCCCTTCGCCCAAGTCCAGTTTGATCTTCGATGGAAGTGGCATACTGAGGTCAGCCTCGACACAGATTTGAGGGTGCCACCGAGCGTTGAACGAGTGTCTTGCACCTTCATAAATGAGCCCACCAATGTCCTCGCGTGAGGCCAACGGCTTGCCGATAGGAGAAACGATGTCCCACATGAAGTTGTACAAGAAGTATGGCAGGTTAGGGAGCTCAACCCAGAGAGGGTACCGAAGCGATTTCGATTTTTCGGGAGTAAAATCAGGGGACCATCTGAATAGGCACAGGGTCGCCCGGTCGAGTTGCCAAGTTCCGACACTAAGGGCTCGAAACGCCATATCTTCATTTTCAAAGACTAGCAGCAAGTGGCTTGCCGGTAAGAACTGACACTTACAAACAACTAGCCCACGGGGGAACCACTCGTTGTGAAGCCACTGTCGCACAGTTTCAAGCGGGGGCTTAGGGCCAAACATTTGGCCGACAAGGCAAACTTTCTTGAGCTCCTCCTGAGTTGACAGAATTGCGGATCTACTGAGGGAGACCAAGGGGGGTTCAGCACTCTCGAAGGCCCCTAGGGCGGCACAAGAACCCCCCTCCAACAAAGAGGCCAGGTTATCGGTCTCCCCGGGAGGAGGGGCCAGGTTACTTCTCACAAGAGAGGGGGTCGCCAAATCCATGACAAAAGAGGGACACCCCGAGAAAGAAGATCTTTTTCTTTTTTGATGAACAAACTCCTTTTTGCACTAACTTGAAACCTCTTAAAAAAGGCGCTTGAAACCTCTTAATAAAGGCGCTCCCACCCTTAATAACCTCGTGAGGGCGGCGCGTCTGGAGTGAACACACAAAAGAAAAGGAGGTTTAAAGGCTATAACTGAGGGAGGCTGCGACCAACTGACGGGAGGCAAAGAACAAGCGAGCAAGGGGCGCAAGCAACGAGGCCACAAGCAACATCGCTTGTCAGTCTGACACGATACTGCCCAACCCCGTGACGATACTGCGAGCCTAACGATACTGGGCACCAAACGATACTCGGGAGGCGATACTGACGAACGCGATACTGGACACCTTGAAGCGATACGATACTGGGGAGCCGATCGGACGCCGCGCGATACCACGGAGCCCGGACGATACTACTGGCCCATAGAGCTGTGGAGGTCCGATCGTGTCAAGGACTCACCCCTCAACCCATAGGGGAGGGGGAGAAGGCCACGAAGACACCACAAGCCATACGAAATTGCGAGGCTCGAGCCTTACGATACTAGGCACCTTACAAAATAGGCACTGTCTGTCTGACACGATGCCACCCAACCCCGTGACGATACTGCGAGCCTAACGATACTGGGCACCAAACGATACTCGAGAGGCGATACTGACGAACGCGATACTGGACACCTTGAAGCGATACGATACTGGGGAGCCGATCGGACGCCGCGCGATACCACGGAGCCCGGACGATACTACTGGCCCATAGAGCTGTGGAGGTCCGATCGTGTCGACGACTCACCCCTCAACCCATAGGGGAGGGGGAGAAGGCCACGAAGACACCACAATCCAGGGCCCGATGAAATATCTGAGACTGCAGATTGTGGTCTTCTCTGCTACGGCGCACGAGGAGCTTTTACTTTACTCCATCTCCATCTCTGCTACAACGCGCCTGATCAGAACATCCCAAACTCACCGTTATCGATTTGCATGCCTCTTTTGAGAAGTCAAATTTGTGACATTTATTATTATTTGGGCATTTATTTTATGCAAGTTGATGATATAATCATTTTATGTCAAAAAACATATATTGACATAATATTGTGGTGTTTTGTCCTTGAAGACTGAAAACCTATTGCCACTCCTATGCAAACAAGTTTATAGTTGAGTCTTCATGATGTGAGAGATGCATTTGATGTTGTTCTCTATTAGCAAGTTGTTGGATGCTTGATTTGATTATCCATAACTCAGCCTTATATTGAGTTTGTTGTCTCTCAGATGAGCACTTTTATGGATTGCCTAGGTCTCAAGCATTGATAGGTCATTAAGTGCATCTTTCGCTATTTGAGTGCTACTCAGCTACTTGGGTTGTTTCATCCCAAGGGGGATCACTTGCTCATGCATATCTTGGTTGAGCAAGAAGCAGCCTACTCTGGCCACTTCTAGTTGTGAGGCTAGCTATAGGGAAGCTTTCACAATGATGGTTGAGTGTGCGTGGCTTACACGTCTTTTGGCTAATTTGGGTATTGGTCAATCTTTTGCCACCACCATCTTTATTGACAATCAAAATGCATTGGCGATTGCGAGGAACCCTGTGTTGCATGTTCCCATAAAGCACATTGAGGTTCATTATCATTATGTCAAGCAGAGCTTCCCTGATGGGGAGATTAGTTTGGCATATTTGCTCACATATGATAACAATGTAGATCTTTTCACAAAGGTTCTCTCATGGAAAGCATTTGAGGCTTTCCTTAAAGCTTTGGGCTTACTTCCTTTTGTGGGTTGATCTCTTTTCACATAGCTCGGCACTTCCTAATACACGAGTGCCAACTCCTCATTCAATGCATCACTCTTAGAGGGGATTTGTTGATATATTTTGGTAGTGATGTGTGGGAGCACACTTAGAATGGCCGGGGCACTATTTATCCTCTTTAGGCGGTTTTCTCCCCCGGCTTTTATATACATCTATAACCCTAACGGGTGCTGATCTTTGTACATTCACTTGGTAATACAATCAGTATTGTGTGTTGTGCTTCAAGCTTCTTCTTCTTCCTTGTGCTCTTCGCATGTTTCCTCACACCTCAAACTCGAAGAGTCACAGAATCTCTCACTGAAATAAAACAATGTAATTGTATTTCTTTTAATTGAATTATGATTTTCATTATAAACAAAAACACAATGCCACATAAGTCATAAAAATTGAGCTATGGTTATAAAATATTTTTATTTTTTAAAAGAAGTTCAATATCCCTAATCTCCTTGTTTCAATTAATAAAAAAACAAATAAAGAGTGAATGGGCTTAGCGCCCTTGGAGTTTCTTGTACGCCACAAAAGAGAGGTAGGACGGTCCAAAAGCGTAATAGCTTTGACGGTCCAAAACCAGAAGAGTTGATTTTTGTTTTTAGTTAGATCTTCGACATACTCTTTTATTACCATTGAAATTTGAAAGGAGAACACACATCTAAAAGACTGCCTTTATCCCTCACATCAGAGGCAAACAAACCATCTGTGCATACGAACCTTTAACTTTCAGTAGAGGCTCGAAAATCCCTATAGAACTACACGATGCACCCCACAAATATAATTAATATTAACTACTCGAAAATATATTAATATTACGTTTGCCTGCTATGCTCTCTTCTTTCTCTCCGAGCCGACACACACGTCACACTCTTAATTTATCATACATCCACAATTAGATTTCATATTCGCGATTCTCCTTCACCGTTGGCCAAACGCCCAGGGATACAAGTGTCTCATGCCTGGGAGAAGCATCAGATCATATATAGAAATCAGCGACTACATGATTGAGCATAGAAATGAAAAGAGGCAGTTTCCCCTTCCTAAGCTTAAGCACCAGGGGATTATGTTTAGGCCTTCATCCTTACTGAAAAATTGCGTCATTTAGTTGACGCAGATATTCAGCTCTCCAATGGTACCAGAAGGAAACATCAAAATGTCTGCACTCTACAGTGAGAAGGTCAGAGGCATCAAACACATCAGGATGAAGAAGGGAACAATCTCTATGAGACATTCCATGCATGGGCTTTATACTTTCACATCTCTATGAGACATTCCATGCATAGGCTTTACACCTTCACAATCAAGAAAGATGTAACTGAGTTCCTCCTTCTCCTTCAACCCCTTGCATTGACCATCCGCAATGCCAGCTTTGAGAGCCCTTCGAGCAGTGAAGCCCATCGTGTAGAATTAAACATTCCATAGCACTGTGTTTGATGGACAGAGGGAAGTGCAAAATGCACCTAAATCTGTAACACCAGTGCTTCTGGATCCATCGATAGACCCCATCTTTTGTTCAGTTTATCGATCGGCTGAGAGTCTCATGCTGATTTTCTTTACTATTTTAAACACTGTCAGAGTGTAATGCTGATTCTGGAAACAGAAATTGTTGATATATTTAGGTAGTGATATGTGTGAACACTCTAGGACTGCCGGGGCACTTTTTTCCCTCTTTAAGAGGTTTTTTTCCCCAGCTTGTATATACGCCTATAGCCCTAACAGGTTACTTATCTTTGTACATTGTCAGATAATACATTCGGTATTGTGTGTTGTGCTCTAAGCTTCTTCTTCTTCTTCCTTATGTTGTTCACGTGCTTCCGCAGACTGTAACTCCAACAATTGGTATCAGAGCACGTCGCCGCTTCATCTAGGGCATCGTCGACACCTCTCCAGCTAGAGTCTCAAAATCGCACAAATTTTGGTGAGCATACTCAGCATGTTCAGTTTATCGATCGGTTGAGAGTCTCATGCTGATTTTCCTTACTATTGTAAACACTGTCAGAGCGTAATGCTGATTCTGGAAACAGAAATGAAGTTGCTCTTCTGGAAACTTGGAAGCTAGCCCGTGCCATTGGCCATGCTTTTAAATTTGAACCCCACAGTGCGACATTCCGATACAAGGAATCTATCACTCTTTGGCGCTTTCATTTTCTTGAGAAACTGTATTAATAAAAAGGAAGACTGCTATACTCTCTAGAGAAGACGACATGATTCAAGAACGACATTTCCCCTCTCCTCTCTCTCTATGCAAGAAAAACTTAAAAATGAATGTTCTATGAGAATCACACTCCCAATCTCAAGTTTCAACACGCAGAGCTTTCTGATATTGAAATCGGCGGATGCCCTACACAGCCGTTAGCTACCATTGCGCAAGATCTTACGCAAGATCGGCCTAGGCCGTTGGCTACCATTGCGCAGCTGCGCTATACCTTTATTGATATTGAATCCATAGTCCCCACCTACAGAAAAGAGCTTGAACCTTCACTGAGAGATTTGACACATTTCCCTGCCTTTCAACAACCTTTGGAGATGACGGACTCCATCTGTCGAAAACTCAAGTTGTTGGCATAATTGCAATCGGGGCATTTGCGCTAACCCTTCGGGCCATCGAAATTGGATACGGGGTCCCCGTCACGTGTGCAGTTGTTTTAAAAGAATGATCCCCTTCAATGGAGCCCATTGAAGGGGATTATGCTTCGGGCCAACTGCTTTAAAACAAACAAAAACGATGAATCTTAGCTTCCCAGAGGTCGGCTTGTGACGAGATGAAAAATATCTCATTCTGCACCATTGCGTACGCCACTCTCTCTCTCTCTCTCTCTCTCTCTCTTCTGAGCAGAAGCATCGATTAGGCATTCCGAATATCGAGTCCGTGGCGCCTTTTAGACGACACGAATACTGCCCAGTACCCACCAATTACCAGGGCACACGCTCTAGTCTCCGTCTCCTTCTTTCACGAACAGACAAAAAAAAAAGTAGCATTATGCATACATATCTATGGTTGGGCTTGGGCGACTGCATCGAATTAAGAAAGACAAAAAGAAAAAAAACAATGCCTTAAAGAACAATGAGGCATTCCGGAAAAAGAAAGAAGGATTACAATTAAGAAAAACAATGAGGCATTCCGGAAAAAGAAAGAAGGATTACAATTGGATACGATTATGGAGATGTCGTATTACAATGGGTTTTCTTTTGGACTTCAGCCTTGAAGGGATGTCGATCAAGAGGAGAACAAGCTTTATGCAATACATTAAACAACTTCTGTAGGAAGAGCTATTTAAAGAGGTGTGGATAAAATCAAAGGTCATGTCAAGATTAGTAAAAACTAGAGTAAGGTTGTGGGATTAAACAAACGACATGGTTCAGTTACTCGTAGTTAGTATAAACCCAATTTTGATGATCTCTAAAGACAAACATCTTTGATTGATGGATCGTACAAGTGGAGAGAAGATCGGGATCATGGAAAGAATAGCCTAATGTCAAATCGAACTTGAAGAGTTGATCATCCTTAGAGTTTGTATTTGCAGTTGAGGGAGGGACCATCTCGTATTAATGAAGTTTGGTATTGACATCTATCCTAAGGCTATTTCCCACTATAACACATCTTCTGCAATACAAACAGAACTTACCACTACAACATATCTTCGACAATACAACAATACAAACAGGACTTACCACTACAAGATATCTTCGACAATACAAACAAAACTTACCATATAGTTTTTTTTTGTACAATTATACTTTGGATAAAAAACAAAGAAATAACAATATTACATAAGTTGTAAAAATCTAATTATAATTATAAAATATTTTGTTTTTTATAGCACTTCAATCTTAAACTTATTCTTCCATTATCCTTGAAATTTAAAAGAACAACGTACACACCCATGAGGCTCCCTATATCCGCACAATTCAGAGCTTAACCTGACGTCAAACTAATGTAAGTATTTAATCTTCGACCATGCATCCCCACAAATATTGATATTGTAGCTCAAGCATAAGCACCACCTCCTTTACTTGTCAATCCGCGGAGATGTAAGGACGGATATGAAGATCGTGAGCAATTGTGGTGAGCAAATGTGAGTGACAAGCACATACATGCACACACACACACACACAAGGCAAGATCAAAGAGAGGAACAATGGAAGGACTTTGATTACCAAAGAAATCTATTACAAAGCTGAAATCTACAACAAGCCAACCTCAAAAATGAGCTTTCTAGCGCTTTTTATATTTTTTGGACTAGTTTTGGCCTTGTCCAGACCTAATGTCCGACCTCGTTAAAAATTAGGTTCCAGGGCTTATTTGAGGGCTCAAACGGAGTCTAAAAATTATGAAAATTGTTAGGATGATACTTGTAATGCTCCTCAAGCTCAAGGACTCCTCGACTTGCACAAACTAGAGCTAAAAAAAGGTGAAATGATATTTACAATGGTGTCTAGTGATGAAAATCACTATCTTGTAGGGATTTCTTCTGAAAATTTGACATACACTTCTTGGAGCTCCCTATGTGCTCCTTCTTCTTGTGTGTCCACTTCTCTAATGCACTTATTATGCTTGTCCTTGACCTTGAGCTTCAACACTCCCCCCCTCTCGAGTCTATCTTCCTTTACTTCTCAATCTGCCAAGACGTGAGGACTGGTATGAAGAGCAGGAGCAAGTGAAGGCACAAGTGCGTGAGTGAAAGCACACAAGCATGCACACACATACACACACACACGTGCACAAAGCAAGATCAATGAGAGGAACAATGGAAGGACTTTGATTACACAAGAGTTCTCTTACAAAAGCTCTATTCTCTAACAAGCTAGCCCCAAAAATGAGCTCTCTAGCTCTTTCTATAGTTTTTTGACTAGTTTTGGCCCTCTCGAGACCTAGTGTCTAGCCTAGTTAAAAATTAGGTTCCAGGGCTTATTTGAGGGTTCAAATGAAGTCTAAAAATTATGAAAGTTGGTACGATGGTACTTCTAATACTACTCAAGCTAGAAAACTCCTCGGCTTGAAAAAAATGGAGTTACAAAAAGGTGAAATGATATTTACAATGGTTTGAGTGATCAAAATCACTATTTTTGTAGGGGATTCTTTGGAAAATTTGACATACACTTCTTGGAGCTCCCTACTTGCTCCTTCTTCTTATGTGTCCACTTTTCTGATGTGCTTCCATGCTTGTGCTTGACCTTGAGTTCCAACACTCCGCCCCTTTAGAGTCTGTCATCCCTGAGAGACCCTTGTTGTAATGGTTGTTCCATGTAGTGCTTTGAGAGGTAGTGTCCATCCGAAGAGTCATCTATCTTCCAATTGTAGCAAAGTTGGTTGTCCGGTTCTTTATCTATCATTGCGAGCGTTTGCAAGTTGTAGTCCTTGGTATGTGCTTCTTCCGTGGATTCCAGCATGAATGTGTCATTGTGAGTCTCCATTGATGTCCTCAAGATCTTCCAAAGTTGATGTTCATAGTAGTCATACCAAGTACTCATAACCCATAGTGAATGATGGGTATGTGTGTTAGTGCATGGGTTGAAGAAAGTATGTGCCTTGTGCACGACCTCGTAATGTGGCCCTATGCATGCTTACTTGGAAATGAATTGGAAGAAGTATGGTGCAAAAATGGGAGGTCTTGAACTAAGCGCTCAAGGGTATGCTGACGAAGAGGTTTCCTAAGCTAGCATTGTTATAATGTTGCCCAAAGTAAGGATTCCTACCATGGTGAATGGTTGATGGATGTTTGGCACCTAGTGTTGTACACCGGTCATTGTATTGTGGTGGACCATCGGCGAGTCTTTCGTTGTCGATGAATGTCCTTGTCGATGGTCCACTTCATGAAATTCTTTGAGTGCTCGGTCCTGTCCGTGCTCTTCAAGGCAACATTTTCCAAATATTGAGAGTTGAATTTCTTTATATTCCTTGACAAAGAGCATTGGGTAATTACATCAATCAAAATTAACCCTTGTAGATATCTTCGTGGATGCTCTCGTGCATGCAGTAGTTAAGCATCTCTCAAATTCCGGTCCTTCAAGCTCTTCCCTCCTACCATGGTAAGGGGAAACAATAGTTGTGGATGCCATGTTCCTGCCAAGTTCTTGACATCTACCAGATAAGGCATCAATAATATCATCTGCTAGCTGAGACACTCTTCTATCCAAATTGACAAATGCCCAGTCGTCAATGGTTCCACCTTCAACTAAGCATGACGCATTCATGTTCTCTGAGCCAAACCTGGGAACAAGCTCTTGCTCTCTCTCTTCTTCTTCTTCCTTTTTTTTTGGAACAATGTCACAAAACAAGAAGACAGATGTTAGTATCAATAAAACTAGTTGACATATGTCAATGTGCACTTGTGCATGGGACTCTCAGTTGTCTCTATGCATGGCCATGTAATGTGGCCCTATATTAATGCATACTTTGGAAATGCATGACCTGAATGGTGCAAAAGACAGGGTTGTGCAAGGAGAACATGGTTGTCATTCGTCCAGGCTTTCAATGTTATTCGCGAATGTTGATGCCATCTTTGTTGGAGGTCGCCCTTGGATCTTGAGATGATAACTAATCATTCCTCCTTATGGGGATCCATTTGAGAACGGTGTTCGACTGCGAAGTGATCACCTTTTGCCGCTTCATGTTTGGATGGTTTCTTGAATTTTGTGTCCTTGGTGGTTGGCTCTTTGGTTTTGTAGGGGTCGTTGATGCTTTTGGCTTCCAGACCCATACCTTTGTGGCTTGTCGCCTTGCTTGCGTTGAAGAGGTTAGTTTGTCTACTTTTGGTCTTCGTGTTTGGTTCTGACTTTTGCCTCATCGGGGCTTCTTTGTTGATACTTTTCGTGTATGGGAGAGCATAGGTTGTTGTGGATGTAAGAGTTTCCTGGGTACCCACATGTGTAAACACCCTTAATGATCTGCAACTAATTTCTTAGGCACCCAAACTTGTCGAACACCTTGTGGTTGAGCTTCTCCTAGTTTCTTCATTTGTCTTCCGACCTGGTTGGCTTGCCTGGATGGGAATTGTGGGGCCAAGGTTGGTGGGTGCTCTCCTTTTTGTACCCAGATCTGCTTCATGCTCGGTACTACCCTCTTCTTGAAATCTGTTTGTCTATTTAATGCAGCAGTTGTCATGTACTGTTTCTCTTCCTTGTGGGATTGAACTACTACACATGGTTGAGACTTCATACAAGAAGGGAGTCTCACTGGGTCTCCGACTCTTTTGTTGGAGGCAGCATCCTTCTGCATCATAGAGCTTTGGACACATACAGTTTCTTCTTCTCGAAGATTCGTCCTAAGAGAATGTGTGCCACCATGATCTGTGAGCATGCAGTTTTCTAACTCTAATGTAATGCATTGTTCATGAAACCAAACTTGAAGAAGTTGGCTCCTTAGGTTTAAGTTGACTGCATGGTCATAGATCTGGAAATCTTGTCCCAAGACAAGTGGTTCAGTAAGGTCCTCATCTTGACACACTAGCATTTTGACTCTCATTGGAACATCATGAAGCTAGATGGGAAGCTCTACCTCGCCCAAACAAGGGGTTTCCACACCCCCCAATCCTATGAGATAGGCTTCTATGGGATTGATGTTTAACTACAAGTCTTGGTAGTATGAAAGTCTAACTGCACTAGTTGTTGCACCTGAGTCAATCAATGCTCTCATAGTCCTTACATTCTCTCTGTATCCTACCTCTAAGGTCACAAAGGGACGTCAGTCAATTATTCGAGAAGTAATTATGCCTGATTTTTGGCACATGTCCATGTGATATTTTAGGGCTTTCGGGTTGACATCTAGGCCTTATCGCCTTAACTTATTTTGCGTAATGCACACTCTAGCCTCTGCCTGTGCTTCTTCTCTCACTCTCAACTCTTCTTCTTTTCACTTCTTAGTCATGTTGAGTCTCCTTAACATATCCTCTATAAGAGGTTCTTGATATAGCTTGACTTGACATCCACTAATATAGTTTGGCAAGATGTCACCTTCTAGAGTGGCCAATTGAACCGCACCACTAGTGGAGATTCTATAAATGATCATGGGTCCATATCCTCATTTCTCCAATTTGCAGGCATGTTGCTTTAGTGTATAAACCAACACTAGGTCTTCCTCTTTCAATCCCTTATCCTTGCTGTGTGCGTCGACGTAGGCCTTTTGTCTTTTCTTTGTAGCATAGATGCTTGCTGCTACTCGTAGCCTTAAGCGTTCTAGATCAAAGATCCTAGAGGACAATTCATGTCCATTCCACTCATGCTCTTGTGCTACTTTTAATGCTGGGATTAGGAATTCCAATGGTAGCACATCATTCTGTCCAAAAGCCATCTGAAATGGGGTGGCATTGAGTACCATTTTATATGCAACTAGATAGGCCCAAACAACATGATGAAGTTGTTTGTCCCAATCAAAGCGTTTATTATTTACTATTTCGGTCAAGACATTACATAGGATCTTGTTTGTGCTCTTAGCTTTTCTGTTAGCTTGTGGATGATAGGGGGTAGAATTCTTGTGTATAACCATGAATTCTTGGAGAAGATTCTCAATGACTTCATTCAAGAAGTGCGTACCTATATCACTTACTAACTCTATTGGTAACCCATATCTGGTGAACACATTCTCAAATAAGAACTTAGCCGTTGTTTGAGCATCATTCTTTGTTGTGGCTTTTACTTCTACCCACTTGGTAAGGTAATCTGTGGCTACAATAATGTATTTAGCATGGGAGTTTCTAGCTGGGGGGTTAATAGGACCAACAAAGTCTATTCCCCACTTTGAGAATGCACGTCCTCCCATCATTGGTCTCAAAGGCATCTCATCTTTTCTTATTGGATATTGTGCATGTTGACATGTGTCACATTTGCTCATATAGGTATGTGCATCCATATGAAGAGTGGGCCACCAAAGTCCTGAGAATAGAATGGTGCTAATTACTCGGTCAGGATGGAAGTGTCCACCTACAACACCACTATGTGTAGTTTCTAAGATTTTCAAATAATTTGATTCATGAACGCACAGTCATAGGTAACCATCTTTTCCTATTTGTTATAGGTTGTCTCCAACTAAAGCATAGTCCTAAGCCTCGTGCTCCATGCTTCGTATTCTTGCTAGACTAACCTTTTTGGGTAAAGTTCTCGACCTCATAAATTCTACCATGAAGCACTCCAATCTGGAATTAATGGTATGTGATAAAGGGTAGCATGGTCCACTATGGGCCTCTCTTGGCAAACTGGACAATTCTTAATCCACTCATGTATTTCTTTATCCATGCTAGGCCAATACACCCCTAAATGTTTTAGATTCTACAATGTTCATTGTTTAGAATAGTGATTTCCTAGAATTGCTTCATGGTCTTGTTGCAACCAACTACTATGTTCATCATCCTCGACACAACAAGCTAGTACACCCTTTGTATCTTGTTTGTACATACTTCCTACCAATATTTGATATTTTTGTGATTTTACAATTTCTTCTTTGTTTGTTTTCACATTCTTATTTGCTGGTCCGAAGGTTAGGACATGTACTAACTTATTTGCCCATTTACGAATAGCTTCTAAATTGAACAGATAAGTGTCAAGTAGTTCATCAGACACTCCTTGCGGTGGTTCTCCTGAAGCGATGTGAGAAAGGTGATGTGCTCTGAGGTGGGTTCTACCTTTCCTAACAACAACTTCAAAGTCATATTCCATTAGTAAGAGGAACCATCTTACGAAGCATCCTATATTGCAAGGTTTATTGAACAAATATAACAAAGCTTGATGATCAATGAAAAACTTGAACTTGTTGGCCAATAAATAGTGTCTAAACTTCTTCACAACATACACCATGCCTAAGCCCTCTCGCTCAGTTGTGGTATAGTTTTGTTCAGCTGCGGTGAGCTGTCTGCTAGCGTATGCTATGGGTAAATCTAAGTTTCATTCACCTATGGGTTGTGCTAGCACACATGCTATGGTGTGATTGGATGCATCCACATGGACATGGAATGGTTTATTCCAATCAGGAGTGGTTAGTATTGGTGTTGTGCACAAACATCTCTTCAGCTCATTCAAGGAATTTTCACATTCTTCATTCCACTCAAAAATTGTCAACAAGGCATAAAGAGGTTTGGCTATTATTGCATACATGTGGATAAATATGTGGTAGTATCCACAATGGCCCATAAAGGTTTGAACCTCTTTAATGTTCCTTGGCCTCGGCAACTCAGCTATGGCTCTAACCTTGTCCTCGTCTATTGATATTCCATTCTTAGAAACAATGTGACCTAATATTTTACCTTGTCATACCATGAATACACATTTTTTAGGGTTCAGACACACTCGATATTCTCTGCACTTGTTGAAGATCTGTTTGAGATCAAGGATGTGGTATCTTCTTTCTTGGGAATGAGCACATAAATCATCCACATATACTTCTAAGCTCGTTCGCAAGAATTCTTTGAAGACGTGACACATGAGCCTTTGGAATGTTGTAGGTGCATTTGAGCCCAAATGGCTTCACACGAAATGCAAAGACTCCCCACTCTGTGGCAAAAGCTGTTTTGTGTTGATCTTTTGGGGCTATGGCTACTTGGTTGTAACCTGAAAATCCAACAAGGAAGCTATAAACTTCCTTGCCTGCAACACGCTCCAATAAATGTTCAGTGATTGGAAGCGGATAACTATCTATAATCGTAGCGGCATGAACTTTTTTAAGGTTAATACACACTTGCAACTTTATGTTCTTTTTTGGCACCACTACAATGGGGGACACTCATAGATGAATCTAGCCTCAATCAACCTGTCGATTTCTTCTTTTATTTTAGCTACATAAGTGTCATTATGTGTGTAGGGCTTCTGTTTGGTGGACTTGGCATCAGCAGTCATGGGGATCGTATGAGAGCATATTCTTGGATCTACCCCCTTTAAGTCTCTATAGTGCCATGCAAACACATCCCTATATTCCATTAATAGAGCTACGAGCTCAATTTCTTCTCTTGCACTTAGGTGATCTCCTATGTAGATACATCTCTCTTCGTTCTCCTCAATGGTCACAATAATCTTTTTGGTCTTTTCTTTATTATCATATGATTCTCCTATGATGGCCTCTCTCTTAGGCATTCGTACCAAATTTTTTTGATCTTCAACTTCATATTTCTTGAAGTTTTCTGGTACTTCAAACAATGATTCCTCCTCTTCTTGTTTCACTACTTTTCATTTATTTTTCTTTTGACCTCCTTCCCTTCCTTCCTTTGAATTTACAGTTTTAATGCTTGTGAGAGGTTCTTCTTCTTTTTGGTTAGACACTCCTACATCTTGTAAATAGTGCTTTTCCAAGTCAAAGTAGGTATCCATCATAATGGACTCTAGATCATCGTCATTCTCTTCTTCTTCTATGAAGTCACTAGGATCACATTCTTCTAGCAAGGGCTGAAACATGAACATTGAAATATCATAACCCTCCTCATCACAATGAGGTGTCCAGTGTTCCTCATTGAAAACAATATCCATGGTGGCTAAGATTTCTGCCCAACTGTGAGGCTCAAATTCCTCATCTGGAAAGATCATTGGTGTATAGGCTAGGTCTTTAATTGGTCTATCTCCTCAAGAAGTTCCTTCTGTTGATATATTTAGGTAGTGATGTGTGTGAACACTCTAGGATCGCCGGGGCACTTTTTTCCCTCTTTAGGAGGTTTTTTTCCCCCGGCTTGTATATACGCCTATTGCCCTAATGGGCTACTTATCTTTGTACATTCTCTAGTAATACATTCAGTATTGTGTGTTTGTGCTCCAAGCTTCTTCTTCTTCCTTGTGCTGTTTGCGTGCTTCTGCAGACGTCTATCTCCAACAATTGGTATTAGAGCAGGTCGTCGCTTCTTCTAGGGTGCCGTCGACACTCCTTCGTTTGCAGTCCCAGATTCGCACGAAATTTGGTGAGCATACTCAGGGTGTTTCCGAGATCAAAACTGCTTCGCTCTGTGGTGCCGAAATCGCGATCTGAGCTCGTTTCGGCCTCCGAACGCACTATCGCAGCGCTTGTGCAGGCTATTTCGTCCTTTTGTGCCAAAGGTATATACCAGTTTTTGTTTGCCAGTTTAAGCGTCTCAAAGTCTGCTACAGGTCTAGCAGAACTCGTCTGGGCAGTTCTGTTCAACTTTTTGAGATACAGTCAATTTTCTGCATCAAGGTATTTTAGTCACCGGCCATGGCTGAAAGCAGTGATGTATTCCGTATGTTGGTTGTTGAGGATAAGTTGGATGGTACCAACTACCCATTATGGGTTTATATGATGCGACATGTACTGGTTGCAAAAGGATTGTGGAACATTGTGCAAGGTGTTGAAAGACGTCCTGTTACACCTGTAACGACATGTACTGCAAATACAGGTGTTGGAGCTGATGAAGATGGTGTCGAAGATGATATTCCGCAGATTCTTGTTCGTGCTGCTGTTTCTATTGCACCTACTACAGAGCAGATTCATTGGGATGGCAGAGATGCCCAAGCACATGCATTGATAGCTTTGTCTATCAAATGTGCCATTATTCCTCACATTCACTCTTGCAGAACAGCAAAGGATGCTTGGGATACACTTACCACTTTGTACCAGGCTAGGAATGAGGCTCGTGTTGCTTACCTCCGAAAACAGTTGGAGAGTGAGCACATGAATGAAGGTGATTCTATGGACAGTTTTCTTACAAAGATCAAAGACCTGAAGGAACAATTGATTTCTGCTGATGAGGTTATACCAGATAGCTCACTTGTGCAGACCGTTCTGAATGGTCTTCCTGATTCATATCAGAGTTTTGCCTCTACTCTTCGGTTGATGATGAAAGGCAATCCGAATGCCTTGTCATTTGAGGAATTCGTCTCTGTTCTGTTGCAGGAAGATCAGTCCAGGCAGAACAGGTCCATTATGCGTGTTGCAGATCAAGCTTTCCTGGCTAGTCAGAAGGGCAAAGGAAAATGGAGCTCTTCTACTAGTAAGCAGAAATCTGCAAATGCTGCACAATCGAAGAACCAGGATAAAGATGAGAAGAAATCAGAAAAGCAGAAATTGTTCTGCAAGTACTGTAAAGGAAATAATCATATTATAAAGAATTGTCCAAAACTGGCTACTAAAGAGGCAAAGAAGAAAGAGGCTCGAATGGTTGTTGCAGAGGCCTCTACACCAAAAACAGAGTCTGCAAATCTTGTGCAGGAAGAAGAATGGGTGTTTACTAATGTCTGTAGTTTTGACCCATTTTCTCATGATCAGTGCATGTCTGCAGTAGACTCAGATGTTTGGTACTTTGACAGTGGGGCGACCAAACATCTTACCTCGCAGCGCAGTTTCTTCTCTTCACTCAAGCCTGCCCCTACAGGGAATACTGTCACATGCACCAATAACTCCTCTTATCCTGTTATGGGAGTTGGTAAGATCATTCTGACTACTGCTGATGGTAGTTCTTTCACTTTGTCAGATGGTTTATTTGTGCCAGGGATCAAAAAGAACCTGTTATCAGTTTCTGCATTAGCCAAGATTGGCTTGGTTGTGAAATTCGTTGATGACAGGTGTACAGTCCATGATCTCTCAAATGGCGATGTGATTATTGCTTCTGGCATTTTATGTCGTGGGCTGTATAAGCTCATAGACTATGAAAGATCTGTGAATGATTCGGCATGTGCAGTTCATGATTCTCAGGCTATGTCAGATGCAAAGCTTTGGCATGCATGCTTTGGTCATCTGAATTTTGCTAGTTTGTTACGCCTGCAGAAATCTGAAATGGTGTCCTCTTTGCCCAAACTTGAGGCACCTGGAAAACATGTTTGTGAAGGCTGTATTTTGGGCAAAATGCAGCGCTCTTCCTTTCCAAAAGATGGTTCAGTTCGGGCAGAAATTGAAGCTTGTACATAGTGATGTCTGTGGTCCTATGCAGACACCCTCTTTTGGAAATTACCTTTATTTCGTGACTTTCATTGATGATTTTTCCAGGCATGCATGGGTATATCCACTCAAAGCAAAGTCCGAAGTGTTCATGTGCTTCAAACAGTTTTTGGTTTTGGCTGAAAATCTGTCAGCATGTAAAATGGGCACCCTCCGTTCTAATCCAGGGGGGAATATATGTCTTCAGATTTTAATGCATTTCTGGCTGAACGTGGGATAAAACACCAGTGTACAGTGCCGTATACACCTCCACAGAATGGAGTTGCTGAACGAAAGAACAGGCCACTCATGGAGATGGCGAGGTGCATGGTCAAAAGTCAGGCTTTACCACATAGTTTCTAGCTTGAGGCTGTCATGTGTGCAGCATATATACTGAACAGGTGTCCCACTAAAGCGTTGCAGTCTATCACTCCATATAAGGCTTGGCATGACCGCAAGCCATCTGTTGCTCATTTGCGTGTTTTTGGTTGTTTGGCATATGCATTAGTGCCTGAACAACATCGTAGAAAATTGGATGATAAGGCAGTAAAATGTATTTTTGTTGGGTACAGTTCTGAAAGTAAAGGCTATCGTCTGTATCATCCACAGACTAAACGCATTCTGGTTAGTCGTGATGTTGTCTTTGTGGAAGATGCTATTCAGCCATTGCTTTCATGTACTAAGGAGACATCTGTTAGCTCCAAAGACATGCATGATACTTTGATGCCTCTTTTTACTAGTGGACAGGCTAGTGCTGGTCCTAATGAGGCAACTTCTCAGCCTTTGCAGGTTTCATATGATGATGCAGATCATTCCATTTCTGATGCAGATTTACATGATGCACTTGTTGATGAGAGAGCTGATATTGAGCAAGCAAAAACTATGCCAAAATGGCTGGTGCAGACTTTGCGTGACAGCAAATTAGATGGACCTTTGTCATATCGTACTCGTTCAGGCTCTCATAGTGCCTCCTTTGCATCAGATTGCTATGCTATGGCCGCATCTAGTCTCTGTGATGAGAATGAGCCTGTTTCTTTTGATGAAGCACAAAATTCAGAAAATTGGATGGCTACTATGCAATCTGAATGTGATGCTATAATGAAGAATGGTACATGGTCTTTATGTGACTTGCCTCCTGGCAAGAAGGCCATTGGCACTAAGTGGGTATACAAGCTGAAGCGTAAACCTGATGGTACAGTTGACAGGTATAAGGCTAGGCTTGTTGCAAAGGGTTATGCACAAGAAAGAGGCATTGATTTTGATGAGACCTTTGCACCTACATGCCGTATGACTACTGTTTGGAGCATTTGTGCACGTGCAGCCCATCATGGTTGGAATGTACATCAGTTGGACATTAAAACAGCATTTCTGAATGGTGACTTGCATGAAGAAGTGTATGTTTTTCAGCCCCGTGGCTTTGTGCAAAAAGGGCATGAAAACCAGGTTTGCAGGTTAAAGAAGGCATTATATGGTTTAAATCAAGCACCACGTGCTTGGTATGAGAAAATACATGCCTATCTGATTGCACATGGTTTTGAGAACAATCCAACTGAAAGCACCTTATATGTTAAACGTGCTAATGATGTGCTTCTGATCATTGTTGTCTATGTTGATGACATGCTGCTCACTGGTCCTATTGAGACACATCTTGCTGATTTTAAGGCTGATTTGCATGCCTCATTTGAGATGTCTGATTTGGGGCATTTGCATCACTATTTGGGCATTCAGTTTATGCACGTTGATGGTGGAATGGCTTTGTGTCAAACGAAATATAATGACACATTATTGCAGCGTTTTGGCCTTGAAGACTGTAAGCCTATTGCCACTCCTATGGAGACAGGTTTACGATTGAGTCTTCATGATGCTGGAGATGCATTTGATGCTGTTCTCTATCAGCAGGTTGTTGGATGCTTGATTTACTTATGCATTACTCGGCCATATATTCAGTTTGCTATCTCACAGATGAGCAGGTTTATGCATTGCCCAGGAGTCACACATTGGAAAGCGGTTAAGCGCATCTTTCGCCACTTGAGTGGTACTCGGCTACTTGGGTTGTTTTATCCCAAGGGGGGATCACTACCGCGAGATTTGCATGCTTTTTCTGACTCAGATTGGGCTGGTTGCTATGACACTCGTGTGTCCACCAGTGGTTTTTGCTTCATGCTTGGTAGCTCATGTATATCTTGGTTGAGCAAGAAGCAGCCTACTGTGGCCACTTCCAGTTGTGAGGCTGAGTATAGGGCAGCTTTCACAGCGACTGTTGAGTGTGTGTTGCTTAGACGCTTTATGGCTGATTTGGGTGTTGGCAAGTCTTCTGCCACCACCATCTTCACTAACAGTCAGAGTGCATTGGCAGTTGCGAGGAACCCTGTGTTCCATGCTCGCACTAAGCACATTGAGGTGCATTATCACTATGTCAGGGAGAGGTTCTCTGCTGGGGAGATCAGCTTGGCATATGTGCCCACGCAGGAGAACATTGCAGACCTTTTTAGGAAGGCTCTGCCTAGGGAGAAGTTTGAAGCTTTCCACAAAGCTTTGGGCTTACTTCCTTTTGTGGAGTGATTTCCACATAGCTTGGCACTTCCTTATACATGAGTGCCAGCTCCTTGTTCACCGCATCACTCCCAGGGGGGATTTGTTGATATATTTAGGTAGTGATGTGTGTGAACACTCTAGGATCGTCGGGGCACTTTTTTCCCTCTTTAGGAGGTTTTTTTCCCTCGGCTTGTATATACGCCTATTGCCCTAATGGGCTACTTATCTTTGTACATTCTCTAGTAATACATTCAGTATTGTGTGTTTGTGCTCCAAGCTTCTTCTTCTTCCTTGTGCTATTCGCATGCTTATTGGGCTGGTTGCTATGACACTCGTGTGTCCACCAGTGGTTTTTGCTTCATGCTTGGTAGCTCAAGTATATCTTGGTTGAGCAAGAAGCAGCCTATTGTGGCCACTTCCAGTTGTGAGGCTGAGTATAGGGCAGCTTTCACAGCGACTGTTGAGTGTGTGTGGCTCAGACGCCTTATGGCTGATTTGGGTGTTGGCCAGTCTTCTGCCACCACCATCTTCACTGACAGTCAGAGCGCATTGGCAGTTGCGAGGAACCCTGTGTTCCATGCTCGCACTAAGCACATTGAGGTGCATTATCACTATGTCAGGGAGAGGTTCTCTACTGGGGAGATCAGCTTGGCATATGTGCCCACGTAGGAGAACATTGCAGACCTTTTCACGAAGGCTCTGCCTAGGGAGAAGTTTGAAGCTTTCCGCAAAGCTTTGGGCTTACTTCCTTTTGTGGAGTGATTTCCACATAGCTTGGCACTTCCTTATACATGAGTGCCAGCTCCTTGTTCACCGCATCACTCCCAGGGGGGATTTGTTGATATATTTAGGTAGTGATGTGTGTGAACACTCTAGGATCGCCGGGGCACTTTTTTCCCTCTTTAGGAGGTTTTTTCCCTCTTTAGGAGGTTTTTTCCCCCGGCTTGTATATACGCCTATTGCCCTAATGGGCTACTTATCTTTGTACATTCTCTAGTAATACATTCAGTATTGTGTGTTTGTGCTCCAAGCTTCTTCTTCTTCCTTGTGCTGTTCGCGTGCTTCCGTAGACGTCTATCTCCAACACCTTCTTCTCTCGCTTTTAGGCATCTTTCCTCTTCCTCTACGACCTTGCATATCTAGAGATGATTATCTTCATGCAGCCATGATGGATCAGGTGAACTCCCAGAATGCACAGAGATAAAATCTTCTTTCACTTTGTGGATAGGATTCCATTGTAGGGGTGGTACATCTCTGAAGGTGAAATCCTTCAAATTGACCTTGGTGGTGACCCCTAAGTGCTGCAAGTACAAGGAGTTGGTTTGCCAATCTTGCACTATTTGCAATTGTCGTAGGAAGGGTCTTCTTAGGATCATCTCGTAGACATTATTTTTTTCAAAGTCACATATGTTGGGAAAGATGGATGGACACTTCAAGTGATGAGAAGGTACAGCCAAATCCTGCTTAGTACCAGCCCTTTGTAGCTTCAGAGTTGATATGTGGGCCCTCTTAGCTTTCCAATGACACCATAAAAGTGCGTATGTACTTTGGAAATGATGTATGAAAAGATTGAATCAAAACGGACTACAAGAATCAAAGAAAACCTTCTATTTTTTATCATACACCTGTTGATTGTAATGCTCAGTGCTACCAGTACAGTAGGAATTGGAAAAATTCCTTTTAGAGGTATCTAATTAGCTTAGTAAGCTAATGATTCCAAGTGTAATCACTTGAAATGATACACTATACATAGAGCAATTACTTTAGCTAATAAATCATTACCCTCGATTTTTCAGGACCTTTATAGAGTTTGACCAGTGATTGCTTCGACATGCTTTTCTCCAAATTGGCTGAATGGATTTGCTTCAAAATTTTGTTTGCATGTAGAGAACTTTGAGCTGGTTCCAACAAGCTATATGTGATTGAAATTGGTTGAGAAATGACTAAGATATGATCAGCACAAGTTGACAGTTAATAATGACTATAATAGAGAGATCATAGATGAACAATGTAGATGTAATGTATTAATGAACAATGTTGTACAGGGTCATAGGCTTGATAATCATAGCCTGATGATAGAGATTAGTGTAGGCTATAGTGTAGGCCTTACACACATACGAAATGGCAATGGAGAGCTTGGGATGAAGAAGCTTCTACACACGACTTTTTAAGTGACTTTATGTAAGTGGTGTATTCAAATTTGAATTTGAATTCAACCTTTGGCTCTCTCTAAAAAGTGATCCTTCAATCTAGGAAATATTCTCTCAATGAAGTAGTTACTCCTCTAATTAACAAGTCCATGAACTTTTGATAGGTGATTACAAATATTCTCTTAAGTCAAGCTAATGACTTTTACAATGTAAAAATATAAAGTTCTCCTAGCAATGGTTTCCATGGAGCTTCATGTGTTTATGGACTTCAAGCCAAATTTTTGAGCTTGGACTTTGCACGAACAACATATAGCAAATGTGTGTTCAAACTCTACACCACAAGTGGTTAGAGTTATCCCTTTGAGCAATCCTAGAGGCCATTCAACATGATTGTCTACTATTTGAAGCTTCATTCTACTTGGTCTTAATGTGGGTTTGCCCCATCGCTTCCACAATAAGGTGGTCGCAATAACAACACCAGCACCTGAATCTACGATTGCTTTGGTTGTGTAACCCTGGTAGGTGATCGGAAGATAAGTATTAACTTCTTCACCTTCGCTCATGTCTCCTATTTTATCGAGAGGTATCTCTAGAACTTTTTGCTTAGAGCCTGCTTTTGGCATTGTGGAATCAAGTTCTGGAACCTGATCCTTCACATGATTCCATAGCTCAGGTTTTGCTTTGAGCAACTCTTCTACAGTGAGATGACACTGAACCTTAGTGTTCATCACGATGTCAGTGTTTCTTGGAACCACTGAGTCTTCATTTCTTACCAATATTGTGGGAGCTCTGATATGAAGAGATTCAGATTCCCATGGGCCTATGAATTGAGGCAACTCTTGTAAAGAATTAGATTCAAAATGTAATGGTTCATCTTCTTGGTGCTCTCTTTGGTCTCCATAGATAGACGGGATGCCTTGGGGAAATTGGTCATGAAGATCATCAATCTCAGGAATAGGAGGGGGATTATCCTTCTCCTTGGCCCATTTCTCTTCTTGCATTTCTCGAAGAACTCTTGAGAGCATTGCTGGATTGAAAGAGGTGTTCCATCATCCACAGAATCAAGAACGTAAGCTTTCATTGGAGGTAAGCTTTCTCTTTCAACAATTGGTTGAGCCTGTGGAGGTAAAGAAATCGGGTGCTTGTGTACCAATTGCTCTAATCTTTCTAATAAGCCCTAGAAATGCAAATCCGATTTAACAGAGTTTGTCTGATTGAACTTTTGACTAGTCTTGAGCATAGGTTGAGCTAGTTCTACCATCTTCATGCGTATTTTTGTCCGTTCAATCTCTAAATCTACTCTAGGGTAACTCTTGTCTAGGTTTGCAGCTGTTGGCCCTTCTTGAAGACGAGCCTAATAGGCCTTAAACATCATGTCCATGCCTTCTGGGGTTGGATCTGCAAGAATAGACTTTGATTATGGTCTATTTACAATGGGTGGTGGGGTGGGATGAGGTGGTGTGGATGGAATTTCGGCATGCAAGGGACTTTGAGATGCAATGTCGTCTATTTTTGTTTTCGCTTTTTTCAGGCTTTCTTCTAGTTCCAAGAACTTTTTATTGCACTTGCGATTGGCTTTCTCTCTGGTATCCTTCCATGTTCTTGTTTTCCTCTTACTAGGCTCTACTGATTCCCTTAGCTCTGATTGCTCTGCTATTTTATCTTGTTTTAATGCTTGTGCCCTAGTAACTGCCTGTATAGGAGCCACATTACTGCTACTTGAACTTGAATCCGTCACTAAGCCTACCACATTAATGGGGGTAACCTTGGGTGCACTAGAGGAGTTCTTGGGACACTCTCTTGGAAGATGTTATTTTCTGCACTCAGGACAAAAGCCTTGTATTGTGATGTTTTGTCCTTGTTTCAGAGTCTGTGAATGGGGACATTCACGAATGAAATGGTCGCCCTCACATCTAAAACATGGTCCTCTAGGGGCTTGTGCTCTTACCTGTCTCAATAGGGCCCTAGGGTTAGGATTTGTATACATGACATTGAAATATTCTGGCTCCAAATTTTGTTCCATAGATGGTGCCTCGTATTGATAAGAATAAGCATCACTATGCTCGTATGACTCTGTGTAATAAGCTTGTGGACTACCTTCATGGAAGTAGTGTGAACTATGAGCATGAGAGTCATTTTCTCAGATCAATGGGTTTAGTGGCACCAATGCTCTATTAGGGTTCTCCCCTGCCATTGCATACTTAACTGGAATCACATTGGCAGGAGCTGGTGGTTGGTTTCCTACGTCTGGTTGTGGCCTATATGGTGCCTGATATTGTTGTTGCAACCTATAATATGGTTGTTGGTGTTGATTCTGATACCTACCTTGTTGGTAAGGTTGCTGATAATTTTGTCTAACAGCTTGCCTGTTGTAGGGACAATCTTGAGTTGTGTGGTTTGTGTATTTTCTCTCAATGGTGCAATATGGAGCATTAGAATTTCCTTGGGGTTGAGCCATCATTGGATAGACATTAGCCATGTGGTCTCCTCCACAATTGTAACATCGCATCAATGAGGTGACCCTTGGCATTTTTCTATTTTGGACTCCTAGCTTTCTAGCAATTTGCTCCGCTATCTCTTCTATCTCAGTGGAGGTTCTGGAGGTATGACTAGTAGAACTATCAGAATCCTTATAGAGTTTGGAGAGTCCTAAATCCTCACCCAAATTTTCTTCTATGTCAATACATATCCACACACACTCTTCTATGGATCTAGGCTCTTTCAAGTACACATATGATCTTAACTTGGTGCTTAGTAAGCCATCTAAGAACAAGGCCACTTGTTTGGCAGGTGTGGGTAACTCTAGAACAGGGCATTTTTCTAAGTACTACCTAATCCATCTTCTTGCAAGTCGCACTGTTTCTTGGGGTGTCTGCTTGAAGCTGTGGATCAAGGATGATGTATTATGCCTGATGCCACTCTTGGAAAATTCTACAATGAATTCCTCTAGCAGTTGACCTATATCTCCATAGTTGCGATTGTTTAGTGGTTGAAACCAAGCTAAGTTTCCTACTCCCACCTGAGGGTCAACTTCAAATTAGTCTATCTAGCTTAAAAAATGGACTTTTGATGAAAATGTTATGTCAAATTAGGCTCTTGGGGGTAAAAACAAGCAAACAGGATCTTTTCGAAGCTTGAGTCTTCTTTCTGGATTGGGTCTTCTTTGATTAGCTTTGGAAACTCCTCTTGCAAATCATAAGGTAGACTAACCTTCCTACATTCATTCTCATATCATGAGTCATTCTCATCAAAGATGACATCTCTGCTTACCTTGAAACCTTTGTTTGTTGGGTTGTAGAATCTCTACCCTTTTTGGTTCAAATCATAACCAATGAAGATACATTTTTCAGCTTTAGGGTCTAGCTTTCCCCTTACCTGTGAGGGAATATGCACATATGCAATACAACCAAAGATTTTGCAATGATCCAATGATGGTCTCTTACCATGCCAAGCTTCATAAGGTGTCACGCCATCAAGAGACTTTGATGGCAACCTGTTGATGAGGTAAGTGGCAGTAGATACACTCTCTACACAAAGATAATTTGGCAACTTCTTTTCATTAAGCATAGACCTAGCTGTTTCTACAATGAGTCTATTCCTTCTTTCAGCTACCCCATTTTGTTGAGGTGAGTACCTTGTAGTTATCTCCCTTTTGATGCCTCTTTCCTGCAAGAAATCTTCAAAATCATTGGAGAAGTATTCTCCTCCTCCATCTGACCTTAGCCTCTTCAAGTTTCTTCCTGTTTGGTTTTCAACAAGTGCAAGATACCTCTTGAAACAATTAAACACTTCATCTTTATGCTTCATAAAGTATAAGACAATCCATCTGCTATAATCATCAATGAAGGACACATTAGTACCTTGATCCTGAAATGGAGGGATCCTTGCTAGGTCCCCAAACATCTGTGTGTACCAAATCTAGGTAGTCTTCATGCATGAAACCTTTCCTTGAGTAGGGCAACCTGTGAGACTTACCAAACTGACAAGCACTACACTTGTAAATCATATGTTGCTTGGATACATTAGGTATCCCAAGCACACATTGATCCCTGCATATTTGATTTAGGGTTCTTTCACCTATGTGACCTAACCTCTTGTGCCATATTTCTAACTCTGAAAGTGTTTGATCCTTGTAATTATATAAAGTAATGTTTTTGGTGTCTTCTAGCTCAAAAGTAAATAATCTACCTGATTTCTCTCCCTTGGCTATCCTTTTGAATCCATGTCTTGGGTCCTCCACATATGCTCCATGTTGAGTGAACCTGACCTGCAAACCTTTCTCCACAATCTGACCAACACTCATTAGGTTCTTGGTAATGGTTGGTACATAAAGTACCCTGCTCAATAGGTTCTGGTTCCCATCACAAGTTTTCACATTTCCAATCTTTACAACAGAATGTTTAGTATCATCACCTATCTGTACCAGATGTTTGCCCTTGGGTTCTTCCAAATCAGAGAGTAGTGCCACATTACCAGCTACATGGTTAGAACACCCTGAATCAATATAAAATAAATTATCATCATTTGTACCTGCCTTGGAGGTCATATTCATGATCAATAGGGAGTCATCTTGCTCCTCTGTGTAGTTGTTGTAATCCATTCTATTTCTGAATCCACCTTGGTAGTTACTATTGTGGTTGTGGTTGTAATTGTTGTTGTATTGATTGTTGTATCCATTGTAGCCTTGGTGTTGGTTGAATCTGCCTCTACCTTGAGAGTATCCACCTCTTTGATAGCCTCTTCCTCTCTGATTCTTATAATTTTTGTAGCACTCATCTGTGGTATGGTTAGACAATCCACAAATGTTGCATGGTGATGAGTTGTAGGGTCTCCCCCTACCTTGCTTACCTCCTCTGCCCCTGCCTCTTGAAGATCTACCTCTCCCTGCATAATTAGCTTGGGAGGTAGAGCCTTCTTCTTCTTGCTTCTTCCCTTTACCTTTATCCTTAACTTTCTTATCAGTATATAGAGCAGAGGGGTTATTACCTTTTGATTGATCTCCAGCCTTTGTAAACTTTGCTTCATGTGTGAATAGTTGGTCCATGAGAGTTGTGAGATCTGGGGTATGCATGTCCATGTAGAGATCCATTGCAGTGGTGAAGCTCTCCCACTTATCATCTGCCTTTAGTCCATTGGTTACTTGCCTTACTATTTGTTCCTCTTCAATCTCCTCTCTAATGCCTGCTAATTGGTCTGCCACATCCTTGATCTTGGTCACAAATTCTGAGACTGATTGCTTTGATTGCTTCCTAAGGGTTGTGAATTCAATCCACAATTGATTCTTTCTGGCTCTTGTGTTAGAAGAAAAGTATGATGACAAGGTTTCCCAAGTCTCTTGGGAAGTCTTACAATTCGTGATGTGAGGTAAAAGGAAATCAGATATAGAGTTAAGAAGATAAGACCTTGCCAAAGCATCTTTTGCACACCATGTGTTGAGCCTATCTTGTTCATCCTTGGTGGGTAGTCCTCTAGCTTTGAATGAGGGCAATTCCTCATCTCCTGAGATGAATCCAAATAAGCTTCTTCCTTGTAGATAGGTCTTCATCCTCAGAGACCAAGCTTGGTAATTGTTCCTGACACCTTATTTGCTCTGATACCACTATTGGGAGAAATGGTTGGATGCACTCAGAAGATTTGGTTGGTACTGCTAATCCTGCTTTGCACCAGCCCTCTTTGACTCCAGATATGCTTAGTAGACTCCTTGAGCTTCCAAATGATACCAAAATATGCTATATGTACTTTGGAAATTATTTGAATAATGATTAGACCAAAACAGATGAGTTTGCACTTCACTAGACTTGAAAACTTTCTATTTTGATCTTGATACCTGCTCAGTCTTTCACTCAGTATGACCAGCACACTTACAATTGGAAAAATTCCTCTTAGAGTTATTCAATTAGCTTAACAAGCTACCATTTGCAAGTGGAATCATTCAAATTGATAAACTATGCTCAGAGAAATAACTTTAGCAAGTTTATGGTCACTCCCGACTTTTTAGGAAATGTGCAGACAAATACCAGAGACTGCTTCGAAGGCGATTTCTCGAAAATGGCTGAACCAAACTTCTTCAATGCTTTGAGCTGGATCTACCAAGCTTTGAATCACTTGATTTGGTTCAGTAGGCACTGAGATATGCCTCTTGGAAGTTGACAGACTTGAAGTAGTACACTCAGAGAATACAGAGTTGATGAATGTAAAGATATGTATTAATTCACATTGATGTACATTCCCATTGACATGATAAACATAGCTCAATGGTACTCAGAGGTGTAGGCTATGGAGTAGACCTCACACACTCAATGATTGATACAGAAATGCCTCGGGATGAGTGAAGTACACCCGCAACTTTTGACTTGTAGCTTTTATAGGAGTTAAGTGAGAATTCAAAATTCAAAGCTCCTAGAATCTTTCACCTAAAAGTTGATTGAGATATTCCCTCAATCAATCAATCAATTTTTCCACGACTTAATCAAGTAGGTGTGATTACATAAGATGCCAAGTCATATAGACTTTTACAATGGGTAAAGAAGTAAGAACTTATAAGCATAAGTTCACATGGTCCTTTCTTCAAGTGAATTAAGCTTCCAAGGTTTCAACACCAAATTTCCAAGGTTCCAAGCCAAGTGTGAAGGCTTGAATTGCACCAACAGTTTTGTTGAAGACCCCACGTAGGAATACAAGCTCACAGCAAAAGGAAAGAAGCATGGACTACTCTTCAAAATGGACGTAAACCCCTCACACTATCTACTTGTCAAGTGGAAATAAACACATTGCAGAGATCAATTTAGGGTATAAAAGAATTGTGCACATAAACTTACAAAGGATGAAGGACATGGGAAGGAAAGGCTTGCTTAGTGGTCTACCAAATCTCACATCTCAAAGTATGCAACATTTGTGCCATGCTTGTCAATTAGGGAAACAAAACAGATTTCCATTTCAAAAGGGAGCACATGTGAGCAATGAAGTATTGAATCTCATACACACAAATGTATGGAGACCTAAAGGGAGCTATCCATTGGAGGTAATAGATATTTTATCACATTTGTAGATGATCATTCAAGGTTTTTTTTTTTTAATTTAATGCATGAATTCAAAGTCAAAGGTGTTTTGCCATTTCAAAAGGTTCAACATCATAGTGGCAAAGGAGATAGGCAAGTATAGAAAAACTCTCATATCAAATGGAGGGGGAGAGTATTTTTCAAATGAATTTTTAGATTTTCTACATGACCATGGCATCAAAAATCAATTCACTTGTAGGTATACACCTCAACAAAATGGGTTGGTAGAGACAAAGAGCAAATATATATAGAAGAAGTGGCTAGGGATATGTTAAATGAAATGAATGTTCCTAATTCGTATTGGTTTGATGCAGCAAATAAAACCATATACATTATGAATAGGTGTCCAACCTCAAAAGTAGATGGAGTTACACCTTATGAAGACTGGTGTGGTAAGAAGCCCAACCTTTCACATCTCAAAGTATTTGATTGTGTGTGCTATGTTCACATACATCAAGACTTGAGACATAAGTTAGACCCAAAGGTAGATAGGTGTATACTTCTTGGATATTCTTTAGAGCAAAAGATTTCTAGATGTTATAACCCTTGTTATGAAGAGTGTAAGGAATATAGGGACATAATGTTTGATGAGTTGCTACCTTGATATGGTAGCAAAGATGTGTTACAATTTGACGATGCATATGAATCCGAGAGGAAGTTCAAAGGGCAAGAGTAAATCATGGAGATAAGTGGTCCAAAGACTTCAAGAACACGATCAGAGGAGAGTAATGAATCAATTAGCATGGAAGAAGAAAGAATGAAGCGCATTCAAGTAAAAGAAGTAGTTAATGAAAGGAAAAGGAAAATGACAAAGACCATCGATGGGTAGACATGGACTCTAGAAGTGATGATTGCCTACTATGGTAGGTGGATAATAGCCATCCAAGTGTCAACCATGTAACTACATATGCGGCAAGTGCCCTAGTTAACTAGAGTTAACTCAAGTGGATACCTCTAGAGCTCCTGGGCAAGACACTATCCCATGACTCTCATAAGCCTTGAACCCAAAACCTCTTCCTTCACATCCATATGAATTAACCACTAGGCCAAGCATATTTTCTTTTCTAAAAAGCATAAGCGTATACACTTAAGTCTACTCTCGAGATGTCTCCCCTACACTTGAATGACTAAACAATATTTGATCTCAGATCCTTCTTAACCTTTGAGATCCTCATGTCATAAACTTCCTTTATAACATGCAAAACCAACATTGCCAACGGTGACTTTGGTGACTCAAATGGTAAGGTATGTCAAAGTCTCTAACTTGGTATCCCCCTTACTCCTAAGCCTTTGAGAAATCCTTGGGGTTAGATGGGCAGGTGCTCACTTTGCTCCCACAAAAGCAACAAAGCTTTTGACTCAGATGCTGTGATACTAGTGAAGTGTTATGATGGTGATGGGTGGATAGGTGCTCACTTCGCTCATACAAAAGCAAAAAAGCATATGTAGTATTGCAATGGTGATGCATCACAATGGACTCTCCTTGTCTAGAGCTCCATGACAATAATGTTGCAGCAAAAAAACTGAGCTCTACATGTTGCACATAGTTCTCTGTAAAGAGGTTGTAGAATATACACAAAATACACAATACATAGAGACAACAAACACATATTTCTTGGATATTAGTCAAACTTAGAGTCTCTCACTGACTAGGCCACTATATGTTTAATTAAGGAACATGTACAAAAGTATTTAGTGGCCATTTGGCCTTTCACATGCACACTAATGGTAACATATGATACCCAATAGCTTGAGGTTTTATATCCTAAGGTGGGATCAATACCACTAAGGTTAGATGCTTTCTTTTGTCTAAGATGGAGTTGGTTGTTATGGTACCCATGTGTCAACAAGTGGTTTTTATTTGATGGCTCGTAGCCCATGCATATGTTGGTTGTGAAAGAAGTGGTGGAACATCAAGCTTACACTATGCTTGAGGTGGATTTGATCTACATCAAAGGCTATCACTTGGATTACATTGAAGGAATATTGGTTGGAGAGTTCTTTTACTTATGCTCATTTATTGTAATTTTTAAACATTTTTTCATGGATCGTTTATCATTGTAAAAACCTAGAGCTTTACACACGTAAAAGTAAAAAGGGAGATCCCAAATTCCACGAATTTGTGGTAGTTGAGTTGCAGTCAATCACCTAAAAGTAGATCAAACTAGATCTTCACTTTTTTTTAGATACTATGAAAGTGAATTGATTCCCTCCAGCAACTCTCACCGCCTTCATTTGAATTCAAAATCCACTTGTAGATGTCGTTAATCACTTCTAGAGTTTATATAAAGACTTCAAATCGCTTGTAAAATACATGGAAGCAATATAGATACATTTGTGACCATCATTGTCTTGCATTACAACATATTAGGGGCATGCCGATTTTGTGCATACCGACGGTCACGCGTTGGCATCGGTATGACCGTTGAAAACCATTGAAAAACCACAGAAGCAATATACATGTCAGTACACATGCATCGGTATGTGCATCGATAAGAGCCTTGGTATGAGCATCAGTACATTACTGGAAACTATCGACGCTCATACCGATGCTCATACGGATGCTCATACCGACACAATATTTTAACCGGACCTGAGAGCAAAAATTTGACATTCATCACGTTTTGAAACAACACCTGCTACTGTCGAGTTTGCGTGCGCATGCTACATCCCTCTGTTTCTCACCCCCTCTCTCTCTCTATGCACACCTCTGTATTTTTCAAGATCTCAATTTTTGGTAAGTATCACACATACTGTAGCGCTCTTTTTTCTTTCTTTATGTTTTCCCTTTTCTACTCTCTTTTCTCTTTAGTTTTGCAAGATATTTTGCCATCAGGTCTTTGGAATTCGACGAAGGACAACATGAACTGGATTTTGATGACAAGGATGCAAACAATTACATCGATCTAAGTGATTGTTTTGTTTCTGATTCACACACACACACACACACACACACACATATATATATATATATATATATATATATATATATATATATATATATATATATATATAAAGAGAGAGAGAGAGAGAGCGAGAGAGAGAGAGATGAAAGAAAGAGAGAGATCTAGAGAAACATAAAGAGAGAGAGAGAGATGCATATGCATGCACACATGCATATGCATATACACATGCATATACATACACACATGCATATACATATATACATACACACATGCATATACATACACACATACACAAATGCATATGCATACACACATGCATATTGATATACATACACACATGCATATACATACACACATATGTGCATACACAGATACACATGCATATGCATACACACATACACAACAATAGAACTAATATATCAAAAATAGGATTTTTGAGTTTTTACACACACACAGATACATAAAAGCATATGCATATACATACATACATTTTTAGCAAATATTAGAGAAAAATCTAAATATATAAGATCTAAATAATCAAATGTCTCTATATATATAGTTATATATAACATTAAATATACCAAAAATAGGATTTTTGAGTTTTTACACATACACACACATACATAAAAGCATATGCATTTACATATATACATACTTTTTTATGAAATATTAGAGAAAAATCTAAATATATAAGATATAAATAATTAAATATCTAAAAATAGATATTTAAATTTTTAGGGTTTCTCTCTCTCTCTCTCTCTCTATATATATATATATATATATATATAAAATTAAATATACCAAAAATAGGATTTCTGAGTTTTTATACAATGAAATATATGTGAAAATATCTAAAAAATAAATCTATAGATTTTTTAGGGTTTATATATATATATATATATATATATATATATATATATATATATATATATATATATATATATATATATATATATATATATATATATATATATATATATATATATATATATATATATATATAGCTTGGTTTCGTATTTTTAGTTGTTGTTTATAGGTGTCATGTCAATTTGTTTCATTTTACACATATGCTTTGCTGCATGATTGTAGGTGTAAAGGTTTTGATCCCCTTGAGCATATGTATGGTAGTGGTTTGCCACAATTTTGTATCACACTCATATGTGGCAATGGTGCACCATAATTTTGTATTCGGTTCCTATATGGAAGTGCTTTGTCACATTTTGTATTCGGTTCCTATATGGAAGTGCTTTGCCACACTCTTGAACATCTTTCATTTATGGAATATACAACTTTTTTGTACATGATTCATGGTTCATTTTTGCTCATCTCTTTTGTGTCCACCAGTATTTTGCTATATGAAATCATGTTTTGGTTGCCATTAGAGTACGTATCACATGTACTCGGTTTTCTTTGGGTAGAGAGTATTGTCTTTTGCTAAACAACATCATGGTAATCCTACTATACCAAAAGACAACACACTCTCTCCAAAAAAAATATTGTAGATATGGTTGTTGATATAAGCAATGATAGTCCGAGCAGGTTGCCGGTATAAGCATCGATACTTCCAACAGGGTCATCGGTATGAGTACATATCGACGCATATACCGGCACCTATACTAGCACTTCAGTTCCGACGCACATACCAACCGAAACACCGATGTCACGCACAAAATGCGCCCATTCAATTTCCTCGGTAAAAGCCTCAGTGTACCCTCGATATGTTGTAGTGTTGTTTCCTCATTTTCTACATCATCTTCTTCAACAACACTAAGCTTGGAGAGGCTATAACTCTCTCTATAGAGCTTGAAATTGGATGGGAGATAGCTCATTGGAAAGGTATTAGTTTCTAGTCTATGCTTGTAAATTTGCATACCATTGGGTTTAGTATATTGGGAGAAATATCAGTTTTTCTGTCTCGGGGTCAAAATATGTGCACTCTCTAGTGAGAAGTTCAGAGGCATCAAACACATCAGGATGAATAAGCGAACAATCTCTATGAGACATTCCAATCAAGACAGATGTAGCTGAGGTCCTCTTTCTCCTTCGACCGCATTGATCATCCGCATTGCCAGCTTTGAGAGCCCTTCGAGCAGTAAAGCACTGTGTTTGATGGACAGACGGAAGTGCAGAATTAAACATTCCATACCACTGTGCTTCATGGACAGAGGGAAGTGCAAAATGCACCTAAATCAGTAACACCGGTGCTCCTGGATCCATGGCACAACCCCATCTTTCGTTGAGTTTATCGATCGGCTGAGAGTCTCATGCTGATTATACTTACTATTGTAAACACTCTCAGCGCTTAATGCTGCTTCTGGAAACAGAAATTAAGTTGCTCTTCTGGAAACTTGGAGGCTGGCCCGTGCCTCACAGGAATCTATCACTCTTTTGGCGCTTTCATGTTCTTGAGACACTGTATTAAAAAGGAAGACTTCTATACTCTCTGAGGGAAAACGACATGATTGAAGGACGACATTTCACAACAATCGACGGATGCCGTTGTCCAATGCCCAACCATACACAGCTGGCGTATATCTTAGCTACCATTGCGCAGCTGCGCTATACCATTGACTGATATTGAATTCATAGTCCCCACATACAGAAAAGATCTTGAAGCTTCACTGAAAGATCACAGGGCGTTTGACACCTTTCCCTGCCTTTCAACGACCTTGGGAGATGACCGACTCCATCTGTCGAAACCTCAAGTTGGTGGCATAATTGCAATTGGGCATTTGTGCTAACCCTTCGGACCATCGAAATTGGATACGGGGTCCCATGCCCGTCACTTCTACAGTTGTTTTTTCGATACATTCAAGCACGGGAGATTATGCTTCGGCCCAACTTCTTTATAAGAAACAAAAACGATGAATCTTAGCTTTCCAGAGGTCGGCTTGTGACGAGATGAAAAATATCTCATTCTGCACCATTGCGTACGCCGCGGTAGCTCTCTCTCTCTCTCTCTCTCTCTCTCTCTCTCTCTCTCTTCTGAGCAGAAGCATCGATTAGGCATTCCGAATATCGAATTCCCTGGCGCCTTTTAGACGACACGAATACTGCCCAGTACCCACCAGGACACACGCTCTAGTCCTCCTCTCCTTCTTTCATGCACAGACAAAAAACAGTAGCATTATGCATACATAACTATGGTTGGGCAGCTTGGACAACTGCATGGAATTGTTCATCGTTCTACATCTCCTATAATTGTTGGTTTTTAATACGGAAAAAAGGTCCCTATCATCGGAAAATGAGCCTTCCTATCATACTGATATGTTGTCGTTAGAGCTCTTGTTATTTTTTTCCTCATCGAACAAGAAAGGAATAAATTAAGAAAGACAAAAAGAAAAACGAGAACGCCTCAACGAACGAAGGAGAAAGAGGCATTCCGGGAAAAGAAAGGAGAAGTAATAAAACAAAATTTTTATTGGACAAGTAATAAAACAAAATTACGATTATAGGTCTATTGGACAAGTAATAAAACAAAATTTCTAACTCCCATTTATTCCAATGGCAAGAGAGGCATTGTTCTCCTTTTCTCCCCTTCACGATCAACCCCAAGGGTCTCAACTTACTTCCTATCTCGTACAAACTTGAAATAAAATCAAAGATCATATCAAGATTAGTAAAAACGAGCGATAGGCTGTGGGAGTAAACAAAGGACATGGTTTGGTTACCCGTACAAACAAAACTTACCACTACAACACATCTTTGACAATACAAACAAAACTTACCATATAATGTTTTTTCAGAAAAGTATATAATTTGGATAAAAGAAACAAAGAAATAACAATATTACACAAGTTATAAAAATCGAATTATAATTATAAAATGTTGTGTTTTTATAAGAGTTCAATCATAAACTCACTCTTCCATTATCCATGAAATTTTAAAGAACAACGTACACACCCACGAAACTCCCTATATCCCCACATTCAAAGCGTAACCTCACGTCAAACCGATGTAAGTATTTAACTATGGACCCTGCAGCTTCACCACTATGGATATGGATTAGAGATAGGTCCGGCCATTTGGGGTAAGGACGGGGGGAGGGGGCAATGGCTGAAATACCCTTAATAGACAGATTAGTGCTAATGGCTGAGGTCATGTGGGTAAGACAAGCTTTTTGCAATATTTTTAAGATTAAGCAGCAGGGCATTAAGTTTGGGCTTTCATCCTTACTAAAAAATTGCTTTGTCATTCCAGGCCGCTTGTCCGGGTGGTTGGGACTCTTGCCTCTTGAGGTGGGGGTGAGGGTTCGACCCCCACCGGCACCATGTAAGGGACATGTTTAACTTGGAAAGTTGTACCTTGCGGATGATGTGCTACCATTCGTCATGTCCTGTGGTAGATGTGACCGCAGTTTAACCGAGCTATGTAAACCCCTATTCTTATGAGATAAGGGGGGTCCCATGGGTACTATGCTCTTCCTTGTACTGTTGCAATTTCAAAGTTAAAGCCTAGAGGAGTAAGCCTCGGCTGAATTACATTTAAAAAACAAATTGCTTTGTTTCATTGGTTCCTGAAGAGAAAATTTAAATATTTGCACTAGCGAATCAGAATTTCTCAGGCATCAAACCCATGAGGATGAACAATGGAACATCCTCTGTAACAAACTCCAAGTACAGGCTTTATAGCTTTACAATCAAGAAAGATGTGGCTGAGATCCTCTTTCTCTTTCAATCTCTTGCATTGACCACCCTCAATTCCAACTTTGAGAGCAGTTCAAGCAATAAAGCCCATGGTACAGAATCAGCCATTGCATTGCACTGTGTTTGATGGACAGAGGGAAGTGCCCAATACTCATAACACCATTGTGTCCGGTTGCATTGAGAACCCTATCTCTCATTGCGTTCATCCATCAGCTGAGAGCGGTCAAGCTGATTTTTCTTTAAACTTTTGTAAACAATTTCAAGAATACCCATGAGCTTAACAGTGCGCTAAGAAAGAGAAAGAGTTTCTCTTTTGGAAATTTGGAAGTTGGCCATGCTTTTCAAATTTTAACGCCAGAGTGTGACATTATGGGACAAGGAATCTATCTTTCTCTAGCGCTTTTATTTATTTATTTATTTTTGAAACAATAACAAATATATTAAAAAAAGTGAGAGTATCTTACATCTGTAAAAGGGCAAACCCCCAAGCAAGTTAAAAAGAAACTCCAACAACAAGCTTTAAATGGGCTACTAGAACTTCAAAGTCCTAAGCTCCCAAAGCAAAAACTATGAAGAATATATCCTCTAAATACAAGGAAAGGGAAAATCTCATCGAAGGGGAGGACTTCAAATTCTATTAGCTTTAGGGATTTGACAACCAATAGGGAGGGCATCTGTGATGGATTGAATACAAAAGCTCCCAATTTTCCTAAGAGCTAAGAGATGAGTGTTCTCTCTATAAACATACTTATTTTGAAAAATCTTCTGAGTTCTAGTGGTCCAAATAGTCCAAATGTGTGAGCTCTCTAGATCTACCTTAGAGGAAGGTCCAGAATGGGACATTCTCCCATCATAATTTCCTTATAGTTGAGATTTTTCCCTCTATGTCCCATATAGATTTTATTGATTGGCGGCCAAATTCTCTAACCATTGGGACACAAACAAAACAAATGGGCTGAATCCTCCTCACTGTCACAAAAGCAACATTTTCCCTCACTTTTGTTAATATATTTGGCCTTCCTGCCGGCCCATATAGCATTATGGATCATAAACCACTGCAAATATTAGTGCTTGATAGCAACAAAAAAATTCCAAATGCAATTAAACACATATCTCTTATGAACTGCAAATGAGTTGGTATCCTATCTTTTATTATGCTTATTAGTGATTCTAATGAAAGATCCCATCCTATTGTTGAATGGGTCTAGCATGACTTTAGCAACTTCCCACAACTTCACATCTTTATTGTTAGTATATTGTTACAACTTTTCTCTCAGGATCTCTCTTAGGAACTCCGTGTGATCAAATATAATCTGTTTGCATCTAGAAGACAAGTTAGTAATATTAATTATACTATGATCAAAATTCCATCTTTTGATGCTCCTTTTGTAGCATTTATGTTCTCTATACCCATGTCCCATAAAGAGATCCATGCTATCCAAATTGGTTCCTAAGGAGAAAAGGGGAAATTATTCATAAAGTTGTCACTAAAAGAGTAGGATTGTTTTACCTCCATCCCAACACTCCGATACCTGCAACACAACTCGCTCCCATTAGGGTTAAAAATTTGAGGCGAGACAATGATATCCCAAAGGAAGTCATTAGTCCAACACTTATAAACTTTGAAGTAAAAGGAGTGAATATTCCTCTTCATAAGAGCAACCCAAAATTTTTAAGAGCTTTTATTATTTGAAGAAACTCTATTAAAAAGGAAGATTATTACATTGTCTGAGAGAAATTGATATGATTCAAGATCGGCCTTTCCTCTCCACTCTCTCTAAGCAAGATTGACACTCTAAGATGCAGAGTTTGCTCATACTGAAATCGATTTAATCCATTGGCCAATGGCCACTCTTGCGAAACTATGATGTATCATTGAGCAATATTAATTCAGAGTACCCACATACAAATATGAACTTGAACAACCTTTGATCCATGTTGACTGGCCACATCACAAAAATGTGACGCCTTTTATGAGACAATACCAATGATACAAGCAATGGCCTCAAAGAGAGGCTAGTGAAAGCGTTTTGACGACATCAAGGCCGATCATTTGCAAACCCTAACTCATACTCTGTGTTTCTTTTGCTATATGTAGATTTTGAAGTGTTATGGCTCTCGAATTCTAGTGTGTACTCTAGATTGCATGCATAAAACTTCGTGCACATAATCAATTCCATTTTCCATTGGTCAAGCTGGGAACTTCGAAGTGTTATAAACGATTGAGTGCACAATTGAAGGGAGGTTTGAGATTTTGTGTGAAGGGAATGTTGGAAATGCAGACAAGAAAATTAATGTGATTCGAGGTCCAATTTTTGCATAAAATTAGGAAACACCATTAAATTACTGATTAAAACGATAATTAAGACCTAGGCTTTGTTGCTGAAGCTTACAACAAAATAAGGTAATTGAAAAATAGACTGGTTAGCAGCCATTCAACAAATATGCAATAGAGAACTACTTGAATAGTCTTCATTTTTACTTTTCAACTACAGAAAACCTCAGAAATACTCAGCTTGTAAAAATAGGTTGAGAATAACAGTATCTCATCTGTTGAAGCGCTGACAAACAAAACCATTATTTTATATAAATTTTTCTTCCAAAAGTTATTTACCAACGCTGAACATGTAAAAATATTGGAATCCGATAGTTTACATATACTTAGTAATTGTGGATCTATCGGATGTAGTTATCTATTGGGCTATTTCACCTTTCTTGCAGTCTGTATGAATCAATACACACTTCAAAACACATCACATCACATATTTAGATTGTTTATAATAACAGATTTTTGTAGCTTGAGTGTTTGACTAATGGTGATTAACCAACTTTAGTTTGAATGGCTTAATTAAAATTGACTAGCTTGTCAGAATTATGGCCCAAGATCTCAAAGGTTATAGTTGGCACATACAAAACTTTACTTAAAAGGTTCATGCTACCATCAGATGTTTTGACATTTCCAATTTGTGCAACTGAGTGTTTAGTATGATCACCTATTTGTACTTCATGCTTCCCTTTGGGTTCTTGAAGATCAGATAATAGAGCTACATTTCTAGCCACATGACTGGAACAACCTGAATCAATATAGAAAAGATGCTCATCATCTTTACCTTGCTTAGGTCTCATGTTCATGATGAGTAAATAATCTTCTTGGTCTTCAGTATAGTTATTGTAGTCCCTTTTTCCATTGAAACCTCCTTGATAATTGTTGTTGTTGTAGCCTTGATTGTAATTATGGTTGTAGTTGCCTCCACCATTGTTGTACTTGCCTCTTGATTGCCCATAGCTACTTCGATGGAGGCCTCTTCCCCTTTGATTCCTTGTAAACTTGAAGCATTCTTCTGTGGTGTGGTTGTTGAGATCACAAATGTTGCAAGGTGAATTGTTGTAGGTTCTCCCCCTGCCTTGCTTTCCTCCTCTTCCCCTTCCTCTAGCACCTCTTCCTCTTCCTGCATAATTAGATTGAGAGGTACTAGCCTCTTCTTCATTCTTCTTGCTTTTAATTTTATCCTTAGCATTATTCTTATCTGTATAAAGGGTAGAACATTGGTTACCTCTAGAGTTTTCACCATTCTTATTGAGCTTTGCCTCATGGGTGAACAGTTGCCCTATCAAGGTGTTGAGGTGAGGTATTTGCATATCCATGTAAGGGTCCATTTTTGTGGTGAAGGACTCCCACTTATCATCAACCTTGATTCCATCAATGATCTACCTCAGTATGTGTTCTTCTTCTATCTCCTCTCCAATGCTTGCAAGCTGGTCAGCCACATCTTTCATCTTGGTTACATAATCAACCACTCCTTGCTTACATCTTTCATCTTTCATCTTGGTTACATAACATTCAAAATGATCTCATGGGCTCGAGATACATGGGGGTCTTTTTTATCCTCTTCTTATAGTTGTTCTTGGAGCCAAAGTTTGAATTCAAATTCAAACATCTACCTAAAAGATAGATCCTAACGTATACAATAGATTCCCTCATTACTCAAAAAACAAATGATTCATGATTTTAGAGCTTCCTAACTCCACGTGGATGTGAACCACTTTTACAAAGATAAATGTGAAGTATTTTTACAAGAGGTTGATCATATGAAGCTTTGCATAAGTTATGTCAATAGATCAAGTATGAGCTAATTAACCAAGTATGTGGGCTTGGTTTAAATTGAAGCAACATTCCTGCATGGCTTCTATCCATTCTTTCCTCTTACTAGCCTCTTCAAATGAAGAAGGTTCTTCTATCGTAGAGTCTTTAGTGATATACACAGAGTGCTTGGTGACTAATGATGTATCATAGCAATACCTTATGGGATTTTTGCTTTCCTTTTGAGATCTTATGATTGCCTGGTTGGACAACTCTGGTATGTCTTCCAATTGCTTGAATTTGTTCTTGCCTCTTGACTTCCAAGCCTTGAAGTCAATATGCTCTTCATCCTTTGAATTGATGTCTTCTGGTAATTGTTGATCTTCTTGAGTGAGAGTTGGAAAATCACTTTCCAGATCATAAGGTAACTTGAATGTCCTGTAATCATCTTCAAACCATGAATTATTTTCATAAAAAACTACATCCCTACTAACTATAAATGCTTTGTTAGTGGGATTGTATAGCCTATAGCCCTTCTGGTTTTGATCATACCCAATAAATATACACTTTTCAGCTTTAGGGTCAAGCTTCCCTCTAATTTTTTAGGGAATGTGTGCATAAGCAATGCATCCAAATATTTTCCAATGGTCCAATGAGGGTCTCTTACCATGCCATGCTTCATAGGGTGTCATTGCATCGAAGGATTTGGATGGGAGCCCATTGACCAAATAAGTGGCTATGGAGATAGCCTCAACCCATAGGTAGTTAGGTACCTTCTTCTCATTCAACATTGATCTAGCAACTTCAACTATTAACATGTTTCTTATCTCTACCACTCCATTCAATTCAAGAGTATATCTTGTTCTAACTTCCCTCTTTATTCCTTTGTCCTATAAGAATGAATCAAATTCATGTGAAAAGTACTCACCACCTCTATTAGATCTGATCCTCTTCAAGCTTCTACCTGTTTGGTTTTCAACTAATGCCAAGTACTTTTTAAAACATGTAAATACTTCATCCTTATGCTTCATGAAATAAAGGATTTTCCATCTATTATAATCATCTATAGATGAAACATAGTACCTTGAACCTGAGATTTATGCATCTTTGCTAGGACTCCACACATCAGTGTGTACGAGCTCCAAGTAGTCTTCATACATGTATCCCTTTTTGTTCAAAGGTTTCCTGTGGGCTTTAACAAATTGACATGCTCCACATTTGTATATTATATGTTGCTTGGTCACATTGGGAATACCAAGCACACTCTGATCCTTGCATATTTGCTTTATTGTTCTTTCTCCTATGTGTCCTAGCCTTTTGTGCCATATCTCTAGCTCAGATAGGGTAAAACCTTGTAATTGAAGAGTGCTATGTTCGTGGTGTCTTCAATATCAAATGTAAATAACCTACTAGATTTCTCACCTTTATCAATCCTTTTGAATCCTTGTTGAGGGTCTTCCACATATGTTTGAGCCCACAAGGTGGGGCCCACAAAAAACCAGGTGATTTGCTAAACTATAACTTGCGTCCTATTTGCCAACACTCATATATTCTAGATCCAGAATTTCAATTGATTCCATGTACTATTGATATACAAAAACTGTGTTTTTATGAGATTGAACTGTCACGTCATAGTGCGACAATGTTCAAGTAGAAGTGATGCTTGTAGTGTTTTGCAGTGAAGTGAATTGTTACAGGAATGGCAAATGCAGATGGAATGCATTCGCTTATGAGTGATAAGATGAACAAGAACAACCTCCATACTTGGAGATTTAGAATGATGAATTTCTTGATGGGAAAAGGCTACTAGAAGTGCATCGAAGAAGAGAACGAAAATGCTCCACAGTTACCAAAGAGGAATCAGACTGTAGACTACTTAAGAGCATATGAAGAATGGAATCAAGGAGCATGAAAGGTAATGTGTTGGCTATTTGTTAGCATACACGATAGCATGATTGGGCACATCCAGGATGCCAAGACTCCAAAGAGGCTTGGAACAATCTCATCACATTGTATGAGACCAACACAAAGGCATGGAAATCGCAACTCAAGAACGAGCTGCATAAACTAGAGAAAAAGGGCATGTCGGTAAGTGATTATGCCCTAAAAATCAAAAGCATATGTGAGTCACTTGCATCTATTGGCGTGAATGTAGATGATGATGATAAGGTGGAAGTATGCCTTTGTGGTTTAGGACCTGCATATAAGCAGTTCAGAACATCTATTCAAACTAGGGAAAATATTTCGATTTTGTTGATCTGGTGTCCATGTTGATTATTGAAGAAAAGAATCTTGGTGAGGACTAGAACTCCCAAGGAAAACCTAGTTCTAAGCAGGTATTCTACTCTAGCAGAGGAAGAGGGAGAGGCAAAGACTGTAGAAGTGGAAGAGGACACAATAACCAAGACCAAGGTCAACAATAGAGTCATGCAGGAGGTAGAGGTCACTTTCAAGGTAGGAGGAGCCAAAGAGGCCGCAGAAATTTCCAAAGAAATGATGAGGTAATGACAATAAAGGATGTTGGAATTGTGGTAAAGCTAGACACTTGGAACATGATTACAAGTTGAAGAATCAAAATAACAGAATGTAGTGAAACAACTATGCATCGACAAGTGCATATGATTATGAGAAGCTATTCATGGTTCAACATCACATGATGAATACGATGTCTGCTGATGTTTAAAAATCGAATGATAATGTCTGGTATGTTGATTTAAGTGCTTCAAATCACATGACGAGTGTTGTGGAATGGTTTAGTACGTTCCAAAAATTGCCAGTTTCTAGATATGTTGAAACACGTGATGACACATCACACCCTATTGAGCATACAAGAAACATAGCACTGCCTATGGAGGATAGAAAGTTAAAACATCTTGCTGATGTGCTACATGTTCCAAATATAACAAAGAATCTAGTTTCCATTGAACAAATGGTTGAACAGGGATTACAAGTCACATTCAATGCTGATGGGTTATATATAGAAGAGTATAAACAGAATGGATGATTGATTGCCAAAGGAAATAAAGTGGGTAGGATGTTTACCTTAAATGTGAAAATTCCTAAAATGAATGCAGCCATGTTTGCAAAAGTTGCAAGAGTTATTGCTGATGTACAAATCTAACACAAACGAATCAGACATGCAAATTTGCAGAGGCTAAAATTGATGCAATCAAAGGAGATTGTCAATGGACTACCAAATTTCAAAGTTGCAGAAATGCCAAAGGTATGTGCAACATGTCACTTTGGTAAACAATCAAGATCATCATTTCCACATGACAAGCATGTTAGTGAGAATGTGGAAGAAATAGTACATATAGATGTTTCGAGTCCTATGAAGACCACATCTATGGGTGGTTACAAGTTTTATGTTACTTTCATTGATGAGAATATGTGAAAAGTGTGGGTATATTTCATGAAAGAGAATAGTGAGGTGCTCACTCACTTCCAAATTTTTAAAGCTATGGTGGAAAAGTAGAGAGAGAAGTATATTGAGACATTAAGATCTGATGGAGGAGGTGAATACATGTCAAATGAGTTTGGCAAGTTTCTAAAAAAACATGGAATTCGATGTCTGTTTTCATGCAAGTACACCACAATAGAATGGCATTGTTGAACGCAAAAATAGACATATTGCAAAAATAGCAAGAGCCTTGATGTCTGAGAAGAATATGCCTCATTCTTATTGGGCAGAGGTTGTGCATACAACTCTATACATCATGAACAGAACTCGAACTGATGTTGTACATCAAGTTACACCTAAAGAGAAGTTCACAGGTAAAAAGCCAAACTTATCACATATGAAAGTTTTTGGTTGTATTTCATATGTACATGTTCCATATGAGTTGAGGATGAAGCTTGATCTGAAAGCAGCAGAAAAATGTGTCTTAATTGGATACTCCCTTGAGCAAAAGGGATATAAATGTTATAACCCACTCACATGATAGTTGAAGGCAAGCAGTGATGTGGTATTTGATGAAATGTCAAGCTTCTATGCAGATGCCAAATATGGACTTAATCTTGAATCAAATGACAAAGAAAATGCTAAAAAATCAAGTGCAAAATCTCCAGTTCTAAGTGTACCAAATGAATCACCAAGAAATAGTTCCAACTCAAATCCATGGAGTGTAAGATTGCATGGAAATTTGAGTCCATCAAATTCATCAAATACATCCAAAAAAGGTAAAGAAAAGCTTTCTAGTGGTGGTAAAACATGTGCAGGCTTTGAAGATGTTGATGGAGATTCAAGCGGTTCAAAAAAGAGTCTTGATGAGGAACTTGGATTGCCCTTTGTGAAGACTCCAGGAGTAAGAAAGGAACATGTAGATGATGCAAGGAGAAGTGACCCACGACCAAGAAGATTTGGGAGGATGCAGAATTCAATGCAACGATTGATGTATGACAGTTATATGGCTCGTTATTGTGCCTACATGACAAAGGTAATACAAGATGTTGAACCTTCTTGTTTTGAAGATGCAATCGGAAATCCAGATTGGGAAAAAGCTATGGATGAGGAGATGGGTGCGCTTTATGGAAATGATACATGGAAGCTAGTTCCATTGCTACAAGGGAAGAAACCCATAGGCTGCAAGTGGGTTTACAAGGTAAAGCACAATGTTGATGGTAGCATAAGCACGTATAAAGCACAATTGGTAGCAAAAGGATATGCACAAACATATGGCATTGATTATGAGGAAACATTCAGCCCTATAGCTAAAATGTCTAGTGTTAGAACACTTGTTGCATTAGCTATAACAAAAGGATGGACTTTGCATCAGATGGATGTGAAGAATGCTTTCCTTCATGGTGAGTTACAGGATGAAGTACACATGCACTAGCCACAAGGATATGAAGATTCAAAGCATCCAGAATATGTTTGCAGGTTGCAAAACGCGTTGTATGGGCTTAAGCAAGCTCCTCGTGCATGGCATGCAAGGATTGTTGATTACTTAACCACCATTGGGTTTTCTATATGTGATGCAGATCATTCACTATATGCAAGGAAGGGTGAGGATGGCATCACAATTGTGGCTATTTATGTTGATGACTTGATTGTAGGTGGTGATAGTGAAGCAAGCATAACAGAGGTAAAGCAACTCCTTATGCAAGAATTTGACATGAAAGATCTTGGTGTGTTGCGCTATTTCTTGGGCATTGAGTTTATACATAAAAAAATAGGTATATAGATGTCACAAAGGCAATATGCCCTGAATATGTTGCAAAAGTGTGGTATGGCTGATTGTAAGCCAATTTCTATGCCATTAGATGAGAATTTGAAGTTAGATACTATATCAGGTGAAGCATTGGCCACTATGTACAGGAAGAGTGTGAGAAGCTTGATATATCTCACAATTAGAAGGCTTGATTTAAGCTACACTGTTAGACTTGAAATTCAACGTATATAGGTTCCCAAGAAGCCACATTTGGATGCTCTGAAGTGCACTCTACATTATGTGAGTGCTACTTTGGGTTATGCATTGTTTTATGAAGTTGGTGTAGATTTGCAGGTTCATGGATACACGGATGCAGATTGGGATGACAGTACTCCAGATAGAAGTTCTACTAGTGGCTTTCTATTCTCACTTAGAGGTGCAACTATTACATGGAGCAGCAAGAAGCAACCAACTATTGCTTTGTCGAGTAGAGAGGTTGAGTATAGAGTTGCTGCAATTGCAGCATGTGAGGCATCATGGCTACAGATGCTACTTGCATATTTAGATGTGGAACTGCAAAAGCCTATCGCTATCTTTTTTATAATTATAGTAGCATACAGTTAGCACGAAACCCTATTTTTCATGCTAGAAAAAAGCATATTTCAAGTACATTATCACTTCATCAGAGAGAAGCTATTAGCAGGTGATATTGATCTTGTTTATGTGAGAATAGATGAGCAGGTTTCTGATATTTTC
>CM035406.1:113767181-113782181 GCA_020310875.1 Ceratopteris richardii
GGTTACTGCAAGAGATTATCTACACATTCACTTGCTACTGCTAAGTATTGGTTCCAACAACATCACATCCATCATATGAGGGTGGTCACTTTAGAAAGCACAATCATATCTTTACAAAAACAACTTGCAGATTTGGAACAGGATACTGAAGCAAAACAAAGCACAATTTCAAAGTTAACTGCCAATCTCCAGCAGCTGAAAGAGACTCCACTTGGTATGAGACATAGGAAAAGATCATTGTCATCCTTTGAAGCTCTTTCAAAAGGTGGTGGAGCACGCAAACGACGTATATATGCAACAAGGTGAGTGTTTGTTTTACTTTTATATGTTTTAATGAAGATTTGTAATGGAATATTTCATTGTGTAGGTCGTTTATTGAGGACATAACTGCTTCATCAACAACACAAGACCAATTCAAGCTGATGAATAGTTGTATAAACACCAAAGAAATCACTTCTGCTTTAGACTCACGCATAGGAAAGTGTATTAGAGTTGTTGTTGAAGCTGAGTTTTCAAAGAAGTTAAAAAATCTTATCACAGTGCAAGATGTGCAGGCAATATGTGACGAAGCAGGCATCAGTAGAAATGGGTATACTGCAATGTACACCCTTCTCAGGCAAGCCTTACAATCACAAGGTATTTCTCAAAGTATATTTCCATGCCCATATAAATTGTCTATCAATAAAAAAACTTCAAATGAGGATGTGACTCGTACTATTGGACAATATTTATTCATAGAAGAAACTATGCCTGCCTCTATTTATCATCCAAATATTCCCAAGAAGCAATCAAAAATCCTATCTACACAAGGATTTACTTACACTAAATTCAACAATATATTTGTGGATCTTCAGAAGCTTCAACAAGCAATGGTTCACTTTTATAGTTCAACAATCAAAGGTACCCCTACTACCTTTTATTTGGTGTTGAAGTTCTATTGCATTCAAGTGTCATATTAAGATAATGTTTTCTCTTTTGTGCAGACTGTAATGTTAAGTTAAAGTTCATACTGAAGCTTGATGAGTGTCAAATCATAAAGGGTCGGCGACTAGAAAGGTTGAGTGTGACGCTAATGAACGAAATTATGGACCATGCAATGAGTGATGAAACTTTAGGAGAGAGGGACCATTTGACTTACAGTGTGCAATCAGAGAGAGATATCTGGTGGTTAGGTGCTATAGAAGTTCCCAAAGAAACAAATAATGTTATTTCATGGATTTTTAGTAGGACTCCGTGGATTACGGAAGTAATCTCTTCTCAAATACATGGGCAAAAGCTTTTTGTAGATGATATAGGTGATTTTGATGTAGAATGGCATTTGGGTGGAGACCTTAAGAGTATAAAATGCATGTTAGGTTGTAAACAAGGAGCATCTTCTCTCTATCCTTGCCCATATTGTACACAAGGTTACAAAGGATCTAAGAGACAGTCTAAACATGCAAGGGCATTGACGAGAGTTGATGACTCTGAAGAAATTGATGAAACAGACTCATTGAATCACAGGGAATGGGAGATATCACTTTTGAGGTGTCCAATGTTACAGGAACCGACTCGTGATAAAATAAGCAATGATTGGAACCCCATTATCCCATTTCCATTAGTCAATGTTCACTTTTGTACTTTGCATGCATTCATGAGGATCTTTGATAGGCTTTTGAAGCTCCATGTTGAATATGCATTTGCAATGAAACCACTAGAGAGGTCTATAATAGCAATCCAGAAAATAGAAGATCTTTTGAATTCTATAGGTTGTCATGGTGGCCACGTATCTTTAGTTGTTAAGAAGTATGGTGAGTCTCAAGAGATTTTACAACAAGTTTCAATGACTGGGAAGAAGGCACGACGTTTCTTTAAAAAAGATGTGAATAGTCAAGATGATGGGAAATGGGAGCTTTGGAAGGACCTCTGTTCAATTACAACTGACAATGATAGTCAGGTTGATCTCATTAACAAGCGAAAGAAGGTTTGGTCATCGTTCGATCAATTGTTACATTTGATGTGTTTGGCTTCCACTAATGCTTCACAACGAGAATTATTCCAAGTGACTTTGAAGGAGTTTACACAGTCATTCATCTTATCTTGGGGAGAAAGCAACATTACACATTACATAGTAAGTTTTGCTTACATTTTTTTATTTGGTCTTAAACACTATGTGTATATCTTATTGACCAGATCATAGCATATTCTTTTTGCACATGGAGCATATTTTATGAATCGATATGGGTCACTGGACATTTTTAGTACACAAGGAATGGAGAAGTCACATTACAGGGCTAGAGGTGTTTACTTTAAAAACACTCGTCATGGGGGTGGTCTACTCCAATCAAACTATTTAGAAGAAATGTTCAATTGGTTCTTTCGTGCGACATTTGCTAGAAAATATGTAATGGAAAAGGCATGTGAGTCACAACTAGCAAAGATTACACGAAAGCTACAACATGATATTGCAAGAGAGAAGTGGATGTCATCGTCAGGACCCGAACATCATGCCCAATGGCGTTCACAAAGAGTCCGCGAGGGTTCTGCTTGGAAATAATTTCCAAACTCTTAAAATGCATTATACTTTTCAAGGTTTTTATAACCCCTTTCACTTCAAATAAAATTCTACTATTTTTGTGAATATACTTTTAATGTCTTAAAACTAATTTTTATCCATTTAAATGTGAACAGGACAATTCTTAAGTGAAAGCCTATAAATAGAGGTGTCCTTCCTCATTTTACCACTTTACAATCTAAGAGAATGGCACGCACAAAGCAGACTGCTAGGAAGGATCATGTCGTCTACCCTAGCCATGTGCAAGGTACTCAGCGCCCAACATGGATGACACCCCACAAGAAGCGTCGAACCACAAGCCACTCTTCAAGACGAAACTCAGGTGTAGGGACACAGTCCGGTAGCATTGCATCGCGGGGGGATGAAGGTTCACCAGAGAGAGATGTATCCCAAGAAATAAATTATTCCCCTTCTGCATCTCATGATGAGCCCCCAATCAGGACACCAGTGAAGGCAAGGCCCAAACAACGAGGACATAGACGAGTTGTGATTGAGACATCAAATTTATCGAGTTCCTCAGATGAAGAAAGTATAAATGAGCCACCATGGAACAATGATGATATCCCCGTGAACCATCGAGTAACACAAGGAGGCAAGACACTCCCCCCAGGACAAGGACAAAGACCAACCGATGAGGAAAGAGAGCAAGGTCGGGCAGAGGAAGTAAATGATGAGGCAGGACCATCTAGGCGTCCTCCAAGAAGAAAGAAGAACTATCAACCACGTCGTAGACCACAACGACCACAACCCAACATCCCCCCAAATGCAAGAGCACCACAAAGGCGCAGAAAGCAAACCAGAGCCTTTGCGGAGATTCGACACTATCAAAAGTCTGTGGAGCTTCTGATTCCACGAAGGTCATTTGCAAGAGTTGTGAAGGAAGAGATCCAACGCTATTGCGCTGGACTTCGTATCCAAGGGATAGCCATTGAAGCTCTACAAGAAGCTGCAGAGGCGTATCTTATATCAATGTTGGAGGACTCTAACCTATGTGCCATCCATGCAAAGAGAGTGACAATACAACCTAAAGATTTGCAGCTAGCTAGGAGAATTAGAGGGAATGACCATTAACCATAATTTGTACTCCCTTGTTTGGATAACCTTTTGTATATCCCATACGATGAATATTTTGTAAAACCCAAATGATGAATATAATCTTTGTCTTGTCATATTTGCTCTCCCAAATGTTTATCTCTTAGTGTACATGTTTTGAAGTTTATTTCTCCTATGTTTGTAGGTGTGTTTTTCCAGTACATCTTTGAAGTGTTTTTCATAGTTGTATCATTCTTTTTTCTGTACTTGTTGTAAGTGGTAATGCTATTTAATGCATTTCATGGCCAAGAAATGCCAAAAAAAGGCCTGCCACAGAAACGCGGGGATGGGCCCTGCAAAAGTTTTGCAGGGCCTATCCCCGCGTTTCTGTGGCAGGCCTTTTTTTGGCATTTCCAAGCCATGAAAACCCATGCCATGCACATGGGGGCATATGATTAGCCTTGGCTAGAGTGCACTGCATGCTAAACCCCTGACCAATAGCTAAAAAATGTTTATGAACATACATACATGCACTGATTTACTGCTGCATGCTTATATGCACCCAGAGGAGTCTTAATTTTCTCTAATTATTGCATATAAGAAGAGTGTTCCACATTTCCCCAAGTGAAGGTGCTAATTGAGAAGATAGACTTGCAATACAGGTAACCTAGTGCATAGGATGGCCTAGGAATGCAAAAAAAAGGCCTGCCACAGAAACGCGGGGATGGGCCCTGCAAAAGTTTTGCAGGGCCCATCCCCGCGTTTCTGTGGCAGGCCTTTTTTTTGCATTCCTTAGCCATTCCATGCATTTTGGGCAACACAAATTACAAGAAACAATGGAAAAAGACTGATTAAACTGTGCAAAAGTTATGAGATTGTCAAACCATAAAGATATAATAGATTGAATGCACATGGAAATTGGAAAAACAAAACATTGGTATTATAAAGTTTTTACAATTGGCTCTTGGCCTTGAGCCTCTCCACTACATTCTTTCTTCTCTGAAAAGATAGAGGCAATTGGTAAGTCAAAACTGATTGGGATATTAATTGAGGGTCTGTCAATCCAAGACCCAAAGCTATTCCTATTTGACCTAATATTTTTCCTCTAAAGTTAACTCCTAGGGTAGTAAGGGCAAGGGACTTCCTAACTAGAAATATACAATTGGTCCCTTGCATTATTGTAGATAGGCACAAAACTTTACTCAAGGCCTTCATACACCAAGTCATGAAGTGTCCTTGAGGGGAAAAGTCCTTGTGGATTATTACAAAATCTTCCTTTGGCAATTTTCCAATGTACTGTGCCAAGGAAGAGCCATGGCCCCGGGAAACACGGTCACCACCACTCCTTGCTGCAAATTTATCCACTTCAATTGTTTCCTGCACATAGACAATCATAAAATTAAATAGATACATCTTTTATGAATATGAGACAACCATAAATGTCAGTAGAGACTTACATCTTGAAGCCTGTCTTCATCCTCTCCTCTTCCCATTGCATCTAGTGGAATTGATGAATGGGCCATGCCACTTTGCTCCACAACAGGGGATGTTGGAATCTTCTTCTCCAAAATTCTTTCCCTTGCTGTGGCTAGATCTTCTTCACTGGCATCTTGGTTGGCATGGCTCAAAATCTCTTCACACACAAATGCAATGGTGTCCGCAACTGATTCACCAAGTGGAATTGTTGCCTTTTCGATAATGTCAGAAGTGTTGTCCATGGGAACATCCAAGGTTGAGCTGAAAATACTAAGGCATTCGTCGAGGCGTAGACCGAATGCCTTCTCAATATCATGCAGGAACAAAAATTCCTCTCCATCAACAAGTACAACTGAAAACATTTCCATCTCTACCTCTGGTAGAGTGGGTTCCATGGGGTCTAAGTTGGAGGGTGGACTCTTCTATGTACTGGCTTCCTTTAATTTGTCCACTACTCCTTGAGGAAATTCTCTGGAAATTTTTTGACTCTCTTCTAATAAGTTGAGAGCTTCTGTCTGGGGTTCCTTCTTGTCATCTACAAAACCCCCAGTAACAAGATGGGGTAGGTCCATGGGTGAAGGTTCGGGCTCCTCATTGACAAAAAAGATTGTTGTTGCTATGTAGGAAAGATATTTTCTTCCCATTTTCCTTTTCTTATTTAATTGTTTAATTAAGGGCACTGTGTCATCTAACAGGTGCCCTGAAGCCTCAGTAATCGCCATGAAACGCTTTAAGCGCTTCGCAAATGCCTCATCTCCTTTATGAATGTAAAAAAGCAGGTCACAGGGGACCCATTTACACTCATATGTTGGAATATCTATGGCATATCTTAAAATATAGAGTTCCATAAAATCTGTGATCTCATCGATCACATCGGAATTCATGGCTATTGTCCCTTCAAGATTAGGGACTCTACAGACTAGGTCATACAAATCCGTACGACCATTGTAGTCTGTAGTTTCCAAAAACTCCATGAATAAATCTCGAGGAGATTTCATGGGAGTGGAAGTGCTAGCAGCCATTGCTTGCGCGCGAGATTTCTAGAGGCTTGCAGTCTGTGCTTTCTAGCTCTTTGAGAGTGCAAATGTGAGAAATGAGCACATAGAGCCATTTTTATAGCAGTTTCAAGTTTTTAAATTGACTGGGCCCACTTTTAAAAGTATAGAATAAAGAAGTGCAATTTCAAAAAATGAGTTTCGGATGACAAAATAATGCACAGAAAAAAACATGGGCAACCACATTTCAAAGTAGTGAACAGAATTTTTGACATTCCAAAAGTTTTGAAATTATCATTGCAGAGAATAAGGTATATACAATATCTAACATGAATCAATTGTCCTACTTTTTACAAGGTTCTTGAAAGTGCAAAAACCATGAGATACAATGACTAGGGCCCAAGAAGTGACATTATCAAGTTGCAAAAGAACTATGACAATGAGAGCTCTGTTCCATCTTTGCTCCAATCTACAGGGACTTTCATTTTGTATTCCATTCTTCTGCCCACCTGTAATCAATTTGCAACAAATTGAAGTCATTAAAGTAAAATAAACAATAACAAAAAGATTACTTTAACAAAAACATGAAACATTTCTCACCTTATGTCCTTGAATTTTGAAGATGGATTGAGTTAGTCCTTCAAAACCCATAATCATCAAGTGTTCTCTCAGATTAGCCAAGGTCCAATGATTATTCACTAAAATAGTTTCTGTTTCATTGTTGGGCAATCTAAGCTTTATTTCGAATGAATGCAAAGATCCCTCTGAACTTTGAAATGGTATCCATTTGCCAAGTTTGCACATCCAACGATCATAGTAGAATTTGATGTATAATGAAGTACGTTGTTTCAAATATCGAAATGCTATACCTGTTCCACCTATTTTACAGAGATATTTATCACCTTTTGCAATTCCTTCCATCAAACCCCAATTTTCACCAAGAAGACTTTCGACTTGCTCATATGTGATATCTTTACACATGAACATGGTGGAAGTCTCTTGGAATGAGAATCCTTGGAATAAATATACAAAACAATGAATGGGAAAAGACCAGTGCAAACCTATAGACCTAGACACTTTTGTGAATTTCAAAGAGTTATGTATATCCATTACCATCTTTTGCTTCAAAGATGATACGGACCATATATCAGGTTTTGGCCACTCCAAGCTAAGAAGAGAATGTACTTCAATTCTCTCTAACCTTCCAAAACCATTCATTGTAGAGGGTACAACATATCTATGTGTGTAAAAGAAAAATCTATCATGGTAAAGTTGAGCAGGAGATATATTTGGAAAGACTAGTGCACCAACATCTGCATGCAATGCCTGGAAAGTACCTGTAAGACTATGAAGTGGTTGCTCTTCCACCAAAGTAGAAGGAAATACATCTGAAACAAACAAAAACATATCTAAATAGTTCAGAAATATATCCGACACAAGAAAACATAAAATATTGTAGAGTAATACTTACAGTTCACAAGATATCTCATACTACTAGAGTTTTCAAGTTTCATAGTTGCCATTGTAAAAACATGTTGTACAATAGCAACCATCCCATTGTCTCTATGCTTCTTGAAGCCAAGTAACTTTCCCTTCCAATGAAGATCTAAGTTTCCACGATCTCTAACTCGATGAGGCCCAACTCTAGAGGGTTGCATGTACACCCATGCACCTTTGGAGTACTCATGTGATAGCCACTGCCCATTTGTGGCTTTGATATTGTGACATCTTAATGTGAGGATTTCATCTTTTGGTCGCCTAGAAGCTTTAGATGTTGCCATTGAAGCTAAAGGTCTTCAAGCTACAACAGTAATTCGAGATAGGAGATGCAGGTAGGTTGGAGTGTAGAAACAGGAGCTTCAATGGTGTGCTACAGAGTGAAAGTAGTGGGAAAAGATGACTTTTTGGGACCTGGGTATGAAAATGTGAGGTTTAGGAGGGAAATAACTCTTTTTTGAGTATTTTTGAAAAAACTCATTTTTTTCAGCTCAAAACATGCACGGATTTTGAATTTGGGGTCAAAAAGAGTACTTTTGACCCTAAAAAGTAATGGGGGGTCCATTTTCAGGTGTTATGATGAGTTTTTTAACTTTTCAGAAATTTTGAATTTTTGGGCCCAACTGAGTTACGAGATTCATTCTCTCTCTAGAGGCAGCTCATTAAATAAGGGAGAAATATGTCCCCTCTCCACCCTTCAGCCTAGTATTTTATAGGGCATAGACTGTGGCCACCACCCTCTTCTGATTGGTCCATCACTAATCACTCCTTAACCTAAAAGGCCCATTCAGGGTTCATTTTTTCCCCTAATGTATCGATCTATCTATCTATCTATCTATCTATATATATATCTATCTATCTATCTATCCCTCTATCTATCCATCTATCTATCTATCCATCTATCTATCTATCTATCTATCTATCTCTCTCTCTCTATCTATCTATCTATCTATCTATCTATCAATCTATCTATCTATCTATCTATATATCTATCTATCTATCTATCGATCTATCTATCTATCTATCTATCTATCTATCTATCTATCTATCTATCTATCTATCTATCTATCTATCTATCTATCTATCTATCTATCTATCTATCTATCTATCTATGTATCTATCTATCAATCTATCAATCAATCTATCTATCTATCTATCTATCTATCTATCTATCTATCTATCTATCTATCTATCTATCTATCTATCTATCTATCTATCTATCTATCTATCTATCTATCTATCTATCTATCCATCCATCTATCTATCGATCTATCTATCTATCTATCTATATGTATGTTTGTCTGTATGTTTGTCGATCTGTCTATTTATCTATCTATCAGTGTATTTGTCTATCTATCTATCTATTTATTAGTCTATCTATCTATCTTCCTATCCTTCTATCTCTCTATCACTCTATCTCCCTATCAGTCTATCTATCTATCTATATATCTATCTATATATCTATCCATCTATCTATCTTTCTATCTACCTATCTATCTATCTATATATCTATCTATCTGTCTATCTATCTATCTATCTATCTATCTATCTATCTATCTATCTATCTATCTATCTATCTATCTATCTATCTATCTATCTATCTATCTATCTATCTATCTATCTATCTATCTATCCATCGATTTATCTATCTATCTATCTATCTATGTATCTGTCTATCTATCTATCTATCTATCTATCTATCTATCTATCTATCTATCTATCTATCTATCTATCTATCTATCTATCTATCTATCTATCTATCTATCATCTATCTATCTATCTATCTATCTATCTATCTATCTATCTATCTATCTATCTATCTATCTATCTATCTATCTATCTATCTATCTATCTATCTATCTATCTATCTATCTATCTATCTATCTATCTATCTATCTATCTATCTATCTATCTATCTATCTATCTATCTCTCTATCTATCTATCTATCTCTCTATCTATCTATCTATTGATCTATCTATCTATCTATCTATCTATCTATCTATCTATCTATCTATCTATCTATCTATCTATCTATCTATCTATCTCTCTATCCATCTATCTATCTATATCTCTATCTATCCATCTATCTATCTATCTATCTATCTATCTATCTATCTATCTATCTATCTATCTATCTATCTATCTATCTATCTATCTATCTATCTATCTATCTATCTATCTATCTATCTATCTATCTATCTATCTATCTGTATACCTATCTATCTATCTATCTATCTATCTATCTATCTATCTATCTATCTATCTATCTATCTATCTATCTATCTATCTATGTATCTATCTATCTATCTATCTATCTATCTATCTATCTATCTATCTATCTATCTATCTATCTATCTATCTATCTATCTATCTATCTATCTATCTATCAATCTATCTATCTATCTATCTATCTATCTACTGTTGGGGCTTCACTCACTAATTAGGCATTGATATATGAAGACATATGGAGACATATGATGGAGGAAAGAAGAAGTGAAGGAAAGACCTACAGAAAATCAAGCCTAAGTGAAGGGACAATTTCACTATTGTAAACTAGTGCAAAATTAGAGTCTAGATTTGTAATTGATCTTTAGAACTTACGAGTTCAAGTCTAGATGAATGTAAACCATAGGTATATAAGTTAATTTGAGTCAGAAACATGTATGAGAGAACTCAATTTTGTAGTTTGAGGAAGTAGAGAAAAGTCGTGTAATTTCTGAGAGAGATGGTGAGAGAAAACTTCTGAGTCTGATAGAGTTTTCCATGGCTGTGAGCGAAATTAGGCCAAGCCATTTTGTACACACCTTCTCTGATAATCAACACATGTTTGTGTAGAAGCATTGTGTCTAATTCCTATTGTACATTGAGTCTCAAGTCATTTCATATGACTATGAAAGTTAGTTGACAGTTACGACTTTTCTGGCGCATATTTGACTGATCTTCTGAAGGTCAGATCTCGAAGCATGGTGTAAAGTTTTTGGTAAGTGATAGCTCGTTGGAAAGCTATAATCCTCAACTACATTTGGTCAAAAGATCTTTGAGAAACGGGACGCGTACTCAGAGAAATCAGTTTAAGAGTGAAGGTATGTCAAATCAATGAAGTACATTTTCAGTTTTCAGACATAGTGTAAAGGTTGATACAAAATCAGAGGATTGTGAAGTTATTGCTTGAAAGTTTTGTTTGTTATGTGTTACTTAACACTAGCAAGAACTTATCTTAGCAAGTAATCAAAAGATTTGGCAAAGATTGAGCTAATACAGGTCAGATTGAAGGATTGAAGAAAAGGCGCAGATTTCTGTGAAGTGAAATTTTGATTTTCACTAAGTTCAGAGATGAAGACTCATAATGTGAGTGTTGCTAAGCTAATGGTGGTCATGGAGGTCTTCTAATACCACATTAGTTTAGTTCTTGTGGTGTTTTACACACCAACAAGTGGTATCAGAGCAGATAAGGTCCTCGAGAATAAAAGGAGTGCAGATACAAGAAGATTTGAAGAGTTCTTTATCAAAGAAGGAGGAAGCTGAGGTGTTCAACAACCAAAAGTCATCAGAAGAGTATTTCGAAGTTGCTCCCAAGAGTAAAGGTCTACAAAAGGTATCATTCTTTAACCTTACACTTACAGGTTGAAGCAGAAGCAAGGATACCATGGCAGATCATGTGTCCATTGACAAATTGGACAAAGATAACTATCATGCTTGGGTAATGAGGATGGAGGCCTTACTTATGAGTAAGGACTTAATGGTATATGTGACAGGTGAAGAGGAGAAGCCTAAATTTGAAGATGAAAGTCATCCAAGGAAGGAAGAGCTAGAAGCTTTGAAGCTATGGCAGAAGAGAGATGCAAGTGCAAGAGCTTATATATACAACACTATTACAGATCACTTGTTGCCACATATCAGAGGTTTAGAAACAGCTGAAGATATTTGGAATGCTTTGGAAGACCACTTCCAAAACACCACTAAAGCTAGGAAAGCTAGCTTATGGTCAGAGTTCACCACATTCAAGAAGAAGAAAAATCAGAACATTAGTGATTATGTCACTAAGATGAAAGACTTGGCAGATAGCCTTGGATCTATTGATGAGGATATTGAAGATCATAGGTTGATAGCTCAATTACTTGCAGGATTAAGAGGTGATGAAAGGTGGAAGCCTTTTGTACTTTCAACAGAACTTTCATTAAATCATTATGTGCCAGAATTAAATCAATTACTTGGATTGATGCTCACATTTGAGCAAGACTTAAAGTCAGATGGAGACAAAGGTCAAAGTTCTGCAATGTATGTGAAGAACAAAAAGAAAGGAGATAAAGGCAAAGCAAAGGATGAAGAAGAGTCAACAACTCAAGCAAATTATGCTAGAGGAAGAGGTTTTGGCAGAGGTAAAGGTCGAGGTAATGGAAGAGGTAAAGGTAATCAGAACAATAACAAGAAGACATGTTGGATTTGTGGATTGAGCAATCATCTAGCATATGATTGTTGGCACAATCAACAAGGAGCAAGTCAAAATCAGAACAACAATGGCAGAGGTAGAGGTGGAAGGTTTCAGAATCAATTTCAAAGAGGAAGACATAATTCAAGAGGAAGTTTTGGTAGAGGTGGTGGAAGAAATTGGAATCAGAACCAATCATACAACACTACATATTACAATTATGCAAATGATACACAGAATGACAACCATACAACATTGATGATGAATTCAATTAGTTCATCAGAGAAGGAGGATCTCAAGGTATTCTATATTGACTCTGGTTGTTCAAATCATTTATCAGGTAATATAGAATTATTGTCAGAATTGGAAGAAGGAAATTCAAGTCATACAGTACAAACAGGTGACAATACAAAACACAATGTGCATTCAATTGGAAAGGTGAAGTGCAGGAGTGGAGCTGATTTATTAACAAATGTTTTGTATGTTCCAACAATACCAAAGAATCTGATTAGTGTTGGACAAATAGTGGAAAAAGGTTTTCAAGTCAGATTTACAAATGAAGGGGTATTTGTTGAAGATCCAGAGGATGCATACAAACCCATTGTTTGTGGTAAGAAGGAAGGTAGACTTTTTACTCTCAAAGTGCAAGGAAATGTTGGTCAAGCCCTAATCACACATGGTGATGAAGTAATTACAGAATTAGATCTTTGGCATAAAAGATTGGGACATTTCAATGAAAGAGGAATCAAAACTATGGTGGAGAACCAATCTGTATTGGGACTACCAAATGTGAAGAATCAACATATGATATACAAGTGTGAAGCTTGTCAGATGGGAAAAGCTCATAGACAACCATTTCAGAAGAAAGGTTTTAAGCATGATGGTTTGCTTGAACTCATACATACAGATGTATGGGGGCCAACAAAAGAAGGTTCAATAAATGGATCTAGGTATTATGTTTTGTTTATTGATGATGCTACAAGGTGGATAACCCTTTATGTTCTAAAGGAAAGGTCAGAAGTCTTTGGAGCCTTCAAACATTTTCATGCTTATGCAGAAAGAGTTACAGGTCACAAACTCAAGAGGCTAAGGTCTGATGGAGGGGGAGAATACTTCTCCCAAGAGTTTAATGACTATCTTTGGAATGCAGGTATCAAGAGAGAGATAACTTGCAGGTATACACCTCAACATAATGGGGTGGCAGAAAGGAGGAATAGAACATTGGTTGAATTTGCAAGAGCAATGTTAAAGGAAAAGAATTGCCCTAATTATCTTTGGGCTGAGGCTGTAAATACAGCCACATACCTTGTGAATAGGTTACCATGTGGAGCTTTGAATGGTATGACCCCTTATGAAGCTTGGTGGGGTAAGAAACCAACACTTGATCATTGTAAAGTGTTTGGGTCAATTGCGTATGCTTATGTGCCATCACAACTCAGACATAAGCTTGAACCAAAGGCAGAAAAATATGTGTTTATTGGGTATGATGAAAAGCAAATGGGTTATAGGCTATGGAGTCCTTTAACTAAACATTTTATTGTTTCCAGAGATGTGACCTTTGATGAACAGAAGAGTTGGTATGCAGATAAAGAATGTGAGCTTGAAACATTTGAAGAAGAGATAAGAAGGAGTGCAAGAGGTAAGTCACATATGCAAATCGATGGAGATGAAGAACATATGCAAGCAAGCACATCAAGAGTTGGATCATATAGAAGGAATGAAGATGGACCAATATTTGATGAAGAAGTTCATCCAGATATACATGAAGAGTGTGAACCAAGAAGGTCAACCAGAATGAGGAAGCAACCTACAAGGTATTCATATGACACTTCTTATTTGACTCAGAAAAATTATGCTTACATAGTTAAGGAAGATGAAGAACCTCAAGGCTATGATGAAGCAAAGGGTAAAAGACAATGGGAAGTAGCAATGAAGGAAGAATTTGATGCTCTTGAAGAGAACAAAACTTGGGAACTTGTCCCAAAACCTAATGGTAAGAAAGTGATTGGAAATAAATGGGTTTACAAAGTTAAGAAGCATGCAGATGGAACTATAGCCAGATACAAAGCTAGATTGGTGGTTAAAGGCTATGCTCAAACATTTGGCATAGATTATGATGAGACATTCAGTCCTGTGGCAAAGATGTCAACCATAAGAACAATCATTGCCATTGCAGCATCAAAAGGATGGACATTGAGTCAATTGGACATTAAGAATGCATTTTTGAATGGATATATATCAGATGAGGTTTACATGGAGCAACCTCAAGGGTTTGCAGATCATAAGTTTCCAAATTATGTTTGCAGGTTGAGAAGAGCCCTTTATGGTTTGAAGCAAGCTCCAAGAGCTTGGAATTATAGACTTGTAAAGTATCTTAATGACCTTGGGTATCAAAGTTCAAAGGCAGATGCAAGTTTACTTATCAAAAGAACAGATGAAGGTATGATCTACATTTGTATATATGTAGATGACATTATAATTACAGGTACCTCAAATGAAGGAATCAAGGAGGTGAAGAAGCTACTTGAAAGAGAATTCAAGATAAGTGATCTAGGAAAATTGTCATATTTTCTTGGAATGGAAATCACTTATGCAGAGCATGGCATTTATGTATCACAAGAAAGGTATCTCTTGAATCTTCTAAAGAAGTTCAACATGGAGAATTGCAGAGAGGCATCTACACCATTAGAAGTCAATCACAAACTCAGTAGATATGTTGGTGCAGAGTTCAAAGACATGAGGAAGTATCAATCTTTAGTTGGAAGTTTGATTTATGCAACTCTAACAAGGCCTGATCTTAGTTATGCAGTTGGTGTTCTTTCCCAATTCATGCATTGTCCAAAGGATCCACATTGGATTGCAGGTCAAAGAGTCCTTAGATATATCAAAGGGACTTTGAAAGAAGGATTGTATTATCCTTTTACATCAGATATAAGATTGAGAGCCTATAGTGATTCAGATTGGGCAGGAAGTCAAGATGACAGAAGGTCTACTCATGGCTACATGATATACATTG
>CM035406.1:113803226-113813226 GCA_020310875.1 Ceratopteris richardii
GACTTTTACAAGGAGATAAAATAGTAATTAACCCTAGCACTAGTTCCTATGTTTCCTCACATATGTAGGGTCTTCAAGATATCTTTCAAGACAAATGTGTAGGCTTGTGTTTTACACCAACAGCTCCCCCTCAAGCCAAACATTTTGGCTTGATCTTGATCTTCAATCTTCATGTATATCCTGCAATCCAATCGTTGCTTTGAACCTATAAAGTTTGGTTCCATCCAAAGCTTTAGTTAACAAATCTGCACACTGCATGTTGGTTGATACATAGGTTTGTTGAATGTCTTTGCTTATCAACTTCTCTCTCACATAATGGTAATGGACCTCTATATGTTTGGTCCTAGCATGATAGATAGGATTAGCTGCAAGGTGAAGAGAACTTGTATTATCTCCAAAGATAATTGGTGACCTAGTATATAAACCCAATTCTGTATACAAAAGTTTAATCCATATGGCTTCTTGTGTGGCATTAGCCAGCCCTCTATACTCTGCTTCTGTAGAAGACAATGCAGCAGTTGGTTGCTTCTTTGCAGACCAAGATATTGGCTTATTACCTGCAAAAGAAATATATCCAGAAGTGCTCCTCCTATCATCCTTGCATCCTTCCCAAACTGCATCTGAATAAATTTTGATATCAATATCTGAAGTGTAAGGGAAATACAAACCATGGTTATGTGTACCCTTGAGATACTTCAAGATTCTCTTGGCAGCCTCTAAGTGAGGTATCCTTGGCTTGTGCATAAACTGACTTAGCACACTAACTCCATATGCAATATCTATCCTTGTTCAGGTAGCATAGTTCAAGCTACCCACCATACTTTGATAACCTGTAATGTCATTGCCTTCATCACCTTCATGGGCACTTAATTTTAAGTTTACCTCCATTGGAGTGCTTAATACTTTAGCATCCTGCAGATGAAACTTCTTCAAAATATCTTGTATGTATTTTTTCTGAGTAATGTATATTCCTGAGTTAGTATAAACTAACTCAAGCCCAAGAAAATACTTCAATAGACCAAGATCATTGATCTTGAACTCCTTCATCATCTGGCTCTTGATTTGTCTGATTCCATTGACATCATTACCTGTAATGATGATTTCATCAACATAAACACAATGGTATATTACCTTTGAATTACTTCTCTTAATGAATAGAGAAGTATCTGCGTTGCTCATAACAAAAACTTAGTCTTGGAGGTATGTAGTTAACCTGTAATTCCATGCCCTAGGTGCCTGCTTTAATCCATATAATGCCTCTTTTAATTTGCAAACATATGTTACCTTCTTAGGTCCTCATAGCGAGGAGGTTGTGACATATATACCTCCTCTGAGATCCATCCATTCAAGAAAGCATTCTTAACATCCAATTGGTACATGTTCCAATTTTTGATGCAGCCACACTTACCAACACTCTGATAGTTGGCATCTTGGCCACAGGAGAAAATGTCTCTTCATAATCAATGCCTTGGGTTTGTGCAAAACCCTTGGCTACCAATCTGGCTTTGTACCTATTAATTGTGCCATCAGAATTTCCTTTAGGCTTATAGATCCATCTGGATCCTATTACATTCATGGAGTCCTTCTTTGGTACTAACTCCCATGTATCACTCTCCTTGAGTGCTTCAATCTCCTCATCCATAGCTTCTTACCATTCTGTCTTGGTTATGGCTTCTTCAAATGATCCTGGTTCTTCAATTGACAAATCTTTGGCAAGATAAACAGAATGTTTAGTAACAAGAGATGTATCATACCCATATCTGATAGGTTTTTTGCTTTCTCTTTGTGACCTTCTGATTGATTGAGTTGAAGATTCAGGTATATCTTCAAGCTTCTTCATCTTCATTTTGCCCTTGGACTTCCATCCCTTGAACTCTTCAAGGTTGATAGTATCTTCATCATCTGAACTTGAGTCTTCATTCTAAGTAGGTTCCTCCTTTGCAAGACTTGGAAACTCCTCTTCCAAATCATAGGGTAGTTTAACCTTCCTGCATTCATTCTAATACCAAGAATCATTTTCATCAAAGAAAACATCTCTACTCACCATGAATCCCTTATTGGTAGGGTTATAAAACCTGTGTTCTTTTTTATTTAGATCATATCCAATAAAGATGCACTTCTCAGCTTTAGGGTCTAGCTTACCTCTTATCTGAGAAGGAATGTGTACATATGCTACACATCCAAATATCTTGCAATGGTCTAGTGAGGGTCTTTTACCATGCCATGCTTCATAGGGTGTCATCCCATCAAGGAATTTAGATGGTAACCTGTTTATGAGATAAGTGGCAGTTGAAACACTTTCTGCCCATAAATAATTAGGTAACTTTTTCTCATTCAACATAGACCTAGCTGTCTCAGCAATCAACCTATTTCTTCTCTCACCTACCCCATTCTGTTCAGGAGAATACCTTGTGGTGATTTCTCTTTTGATGCCTCTGTCCTGCAAGAAGTTTTCAAACTCATTGGAGAAGTAATCACCCCCTCCATCTCACCTTAGCCTCTTCAAACTCTTTCTTGTCTGATTTTCAACAAGTGCAAGATATTTTTTAAAGCAATTAAACACCTCATCTTTGTGCTTCATGAAGTACAATACAGTCCATTTGCTATAATCATCAATAAAAGATACATAGTACCTTGATCCTGAGACTAAGGGGTCTTTGCTTGGTCCCCATACATCTATATGGACAAGCTCTAGGTAGTCTTCATGTATGTAGCCTTTCCTTGAGTAGGGTAACCTGTGAGACTTCCCAAATTGACAAGCACCACACTTATAAATCATATGTTGCTTGGATACATTTGGTATTCCAAGCACACATTGGTCCTTGCATATTTGCTTCAAAGTTCTTTCTCCTATATGCCCTAATCTTTTGTGCCAAATCTCAAGCTCTGAAAATGTTTGATCCTTGTAGCTATATAGTGCAATATTCTTCGTGTCTTCTAACTCAAAGGTGAAAAGTCAACCTGATTTTTCTCCTTTAGCAATCCTCTTGAACCCATGTCTTGGATCCTCCACAAATGCTCCATATTGGTTGAATCTAACAGGCAAACCCTTTTCCACAATCTGTCCAACACTCATCAGATTTTTGGTAATGGTTGGTACATAGAGTGCTCTGCTTAACAGATTCTGATTTCCATCACAAGTCTTTACATTTCCAACCTTAACTACTAAGTGCTTGGTGTCATCACCTATTTGGACTTGATGCTTACCTTTTGGTTCCTCAACATCAGAGAGTAGTGCTACATTGCCAGCCACATGATTTGAGCATCCTGAGTCAATGTAGAATAGGTGGTCATCATTTGTACCTGATTTTGAAGTCATGTTCATGATCAGAAGAGAGTCATCCTGCTCCTCTGTGTAGTTGTTGTAGTCCTTTTTGGATTTGAATCCTCCTTGGTAGTTGCCATTATAATTATTCTTGTTATTGTTGTTATTGTTGTTGTAGTTGTTGGTGTAGCCTTGGTGCATTAGGGGAAAAAATGAACCCTGAATGGGCCTTTTAGCTTAAGGAGTGATTAGCCATGGACCAATGAGAAGAGGGTAGTGGCCACAGTCTAGTCCCTTAATCACATAGGCTAGGCATAGGCTTCCATGGTTTTTGAGTGGTCAAAGATGAAGAAAACACCTTGAACTCGTGGTTTTAGCTATTTGAATGGTTTTGGAAGGCTTTCAAATGTTTCACAACCCTTGGATTGGCCCAAAGATCCAATGGATCAAGTTGAAGGGCAAAAGTCAAGGCGCCTTTGCATTTGGGCCCTTGGATTCACCTAAGATCTAATGGATGAGATGAGATGCACATTCAAAAAGGAGCCTTTTCATGTAAGCCCTTGGATTTCCTTGGCATCCAATGGTTGAGATGGATAGAATCTTCAAATAGGCGCCTCATATCTGGATCATTGGATCTTGGCTTCATCCAAAGGCTGAGAATGAAGTCCACATTTTGAAAAGTGCGTTCTTATATCCTCCTTTGGATTGAGAATGCATCCAACGGCTACCGGATGATCCCGATTTTTGCTCAACGTCGATCGCGCGCGGCTGTCAAAATGACCTCTCATCGTGTGGCTCAGATGATCTCTGCTTTTCTACTCAGTCCCGGATGCGGGGAGCCGTCAGATCGCACCTAATCCAATGGTCCAAGAAGCTGCAGAGCTTGTGAAAAAGGAGATCGTGGGACCTTCTCTCTCTACTGTACCAGGCGACGCATCTCAGAGCCCTTCTCTCTATTTTTTTCTCCCTTTCAATCTTAGCCATTCGAGAGAAGGAACCAAAGGCCAAGAACAAGCCTTTTTAAAAATTCAAATAAAAATGCCTATTAAATAGTATTTTAAAGGTGAATACCACTAGTGATTTTCTAGTGGCCTCTTAATCTCGAGATTAAGCCTTTTAATTCCTAAAAAATAGGAATCCTTACAAGGCCCATGCAGGGCTCACTTTTTCCCTTGCCAATGCTTCCTTAGCACATCATGTGTTGAGCTTTTCATGTTCTTCCTTTGTTGGCAATCCTCTTGTTTTGAATGAGGGCAAGTCCTCATCTCTTGAGATGTATCCATAGAAACTCCTTCCTTGTAAGTAGGTCTTCATCCTTAGAGACCATGCTTGATAGTTGTTCCTGTCCAATTTATCAATAAATGAAGGAAAACCATCTCCCATTTTTACCTTAGTTTGCTCTGATACCACTGCTGGGAAAGATGGATGGATGCTCCAAGAGATTGAGTAGGTACTGCCAAAACCTGCTTTGTACCAGCGCCCTTTTGCTTCAGACTTGATACGTAGACCTCCTTAGCTTTCCAATGATACCATAAAATGGCCTATGTACTTTGGAAGTGATGTGTGCAATGATTGAATCAAAACACATAACTTTGAAACTCACAATCTCAAGACAACCTTCTATTTATGTCTTGACACCTGCTGGATCTTTTACTGAGTATGACCAGCACAGTAGGAATTGAAAAAATTCCTTTTAGGAGTATTTAATAAGCTTATCAAGCTAACTATTCCAAGTGGAATGATGTAAAAAAATAAACTATGCTAAGAGAAATCAATTTAGCAAATGAAGATATACCCCCGATTTTTTAGGACTGTAGCAGACATTGACCAGTCATCACCTCGACGCAAATTTCTCTGAAATGGCTGAATAGAATCTCTTCAAACTTTGACATAATGTAGACAAATTTGCGCTGAATCCAACAAGCTTTGAATCACTGAATTTGATGGCGAAATGACTGAGATATGCACTTCACAAGTTGACAGACGTTGGAGTAGTATGACAGAGAACTCAGAAATGAACAATGTTAATGTATGTATTAATGAACACTTGTATACAAATCCATTGCCATGAAAATCATTGCCTAATGGTGTAGATAGGTGTGGGCTAGAGTGTAGGCCTCACACACACTCAAAATCAGTAACGCGAAGGTCAGGAGTGATGTGTTCTACCCGCGACTTTTCCATTACCATTTTTATAAGGAATGAGTAAAAATTTGAATTCAAATTCAAACTTTTGGCTCCCTATGATCAAGCTCCTATATCCTAGGAGATATTCCTTCAATCAAAGAGCTACCATTTTCACAAATCCTTTTGGTAGGTGATTACAAAAGATTTCAAGTCAATTTGACTTTAACAAGGAGATAAAGTGGTAATTAACCACTAGCACTAGTTCCTATGTTTCTTCACATATGTAGGGTCTTCAAGATATCGTTCAAGCCAAATGTGTAGGCTTGTGTTTTACACCAACAATATGTATATGTATACGTATATGTAGATGTATATGTATATGTATATGTATATGTATATGTATATGTATATGTACATGTATATGTATATGTATATGTATATGTATATGTATATGTATATGTATATGTATATGTATATATATATGTATATGTATATGTATATGTATACGTATATGTATATGTATATGAATATATATGTATATGTATATGTATATGTATATGTATATGTATATGTATATGTATTTCTATATGTATATGTATATGTACATATACATATCCATAAACATATCCATATCCATATACAGATACATGTACACATACATATATAGATCCATATACAAATAAATATACATATTAATAAATAGATACATATACATATACATATGATGGGGGAAGTATCTCAACCCCTAAGCAACGATGAAGCGCGAATGACCTCCACAGGTATCCTTCTTTGACCTCTGCACACCAAAAATGCTCTTACTCAGAGCTTATGCAGAGAACTCCAGTGAGCTTTTGTAGACATGTAGTAGACACCAAGGGCTTTCCAACAAAACAAATTTCACTTGAAATGGATGCTTACACAAAGAGAAACAATGTCTACAACATGAGCTAGTTGAATGCTCACAACTGCTAGTCAAGCAGAGACCTCACTTCACTCCAGCAAACTTTTCTCAGAGATTATACAGAGAATGAATCTCAAACTTAAGTCAACTTTAGAGGACTCTAATAGCTACCCAATGACACCAAAATCATAGCAAATGGATACATAGAGAAGGAGAACCAGCCCTTACAACAGAGAGCAAAATATTTCCAACAGAGCCTACACAAAGAGAGAGATATCAATCACACAACTTCACTAAAATGAATGTTGCTCCCAGCTTACTCAGAGAATGCTCCAGAGAATTGGTAAGCATTAAATAGACTCGTATAGCTATCCAATGAGACAAGAATTACATCAAATGGATACCATATGAGGGAGAACCAATGCTAACAACTCAGGGGTAGAGAGTTGCAACACTGCCTGCGCACACACATAGATATGCCTACTAAAAGAAAACAAACAAGCAAGCAAGGGGGTTGCTTAAGCAAGGGGCTTGCTTATCACAACTCCAGCACTTAGTGCTCACTTTACATGAGCTAAAAATCCAAGAAGATGGCCCAAAAGAAGTCGGGATACATGCTCCTTTTATAGTGAGAGGTGTGCCCCTAAAATCTAGGAACTACCTTTCCAAATCAGCCTCCTAACTTGGAGGAATTAGTTGAGATGACTTGGGGAGTGGTTGAGTGACTTTTCTTGATGGAATCTCGTGGCTTTTGGCTTCCTTTGATTGCTCCACATGTCCATAAAATATTCCCCACGAATTTTTAGCTTGAAGCTTGACTTTTAACACTCCCCCTCAAGCTTCAATTCTTCATCCTCATCCAAGCTCCTTCATGTTGATGCATTGCTTGAATTTTGAAATCTTCATCCCATCCAAAGCCTTTGTAAACATGTCCGCAACTTGGTCCTTAGTACCAATATGATGTACTGAAACTTCCTTGGATATCACCTTTTCCCTTATGAAGTGATAGTGCACTTCAATATGCTTGGTTCTAGCATGATAGACAGGGTTCGATGCTAGATGAATGCTACTCATGTTGTCACAAAAAATTGGATATGTGTCAACCTGCAAATTAAGCTCCATAAATAACTTCTTAATCCACATTAGCTCACATGTGACTTGAGCCAAAGCTCTATACTCAGCCTCGGTGGAAGATAATGCCACCGTGGGTTGCTTCTTTGAAATCCATGAGATGATCTTGCTACCTAGCATGACTAGGTAACCACTTGTACTCCTTCTATCTTCCTTCGAACCGGCCCAATCGGCATCGGAATAAGCTTTGACCTGCATATCATCATCAAATGAGTAGAACAATCCTTCATTTATAGTGGCTTTGAGATATCGCAACATTCTTCTTGCAGCTTGCAAGTGTGTAGTCCTTGGACTATGCATAAATTGTGATAACACTCCAACTCCATATGCTATGTCAGGCCTGGTTATTGTGGCATAATTGAAAGATCCTACAATAGATCGATACAAAGTTACATCCTCTAATGGCTCTCCATCAATGGAGCTTAACTTTACATTAACTTCCATGGGATTTGAAATAGGCTTGCAATGTAGCATCCCAAATCTCTCAAGTAGGTCTAGAATATACTTCCTTTGTATGAGCATAATACCTTCTTCTTTGTATACAACTTCAATGCCAAGAAAATACCTAAGATCTCCAAGATCAGAGATCCTAAACTCCTTTCCAAGCTTTGCCTTGATCTCCTCAATGCCCTTTGTATCATTACCTGTAATGATAAGATCATCTACATACACACACATGTAGACCACAAGTTCTCCTCTTTGTTTGATGAAGAGAGATGGATCCGCCTTGCATTGATTGTAACCACATTTGATCAAATAGTCCACCAATCTTTGGTTCCAAGCCCTTGGAGCTTGCTTTAGGCCATAAAGTGCCTTCTTCAACCTACAAACATGATGTGGAAACTCTTTATGAACAAAACCTAGTGGTTGCTCCATGTATACCTCTTCTTCCAAGTCTCCATTGAGAAAGGCATTCTTGATATCCAATTGGAAGAGCTTCCATCCTTTGCTAGCAGCCATTGCAATGAGTGTCCTAATGGTGCTCATCTTTGCCACGGGGCTGAATGTCTCTTCAAAGTCCACTCCATAGGTTTGTGCAAAACCCTTGGCCACCAATCTTGCTTTGAACCTAGAAATAGATCCATCTGAATTCCTCTTTACTTTATACACCCACTTATTACCTATTACCTTCATGTTCTCCTTCTTGGGCACTAGAGTCCATGTTTGATTTTCCTCAAGTGCGTCGATCTCTTCTTGCATTGCCTCTTTCCATTCGGTGTACCTGCTTGCATCTTCATAGCAATCGGGCTCATGATCTTCTACTACTTTGTTCATATATGCATAATGTGTTGCCATGTATGAATCATAAGTAAACCTTTGAGTTGGATACTTAACTCTAGAAGACTTCCTTTCTTCACCTTTTGGAGGAATAAACCTCCTTTGCCTTGGGAACTTGATCTCTTTCTTTGACGTGGCTTCTTTCTCCATCATGTGTCCTTCATCATCTTCAACTTCATTACATTCTTCATCCAACTCCACCAATGTTGCTTTGCCTTTGTTGATTGATTGTGCTTCATAGCTTGATGAAGATCTCCCCCTCCATGGTGAGTTCATGCTTGAACTATCTTCAGTGATGGAACACCTTGGGCCGCTTAGCTCTAGGTCGATTTGTTCTTCATCATGTCCATGCTTTTCTTCTTCATAGTCCTGCATACAATCATACTTCTTATACCAAGGGAGTAGCTCATCAAATGCTACATCCCTTGATATCCTCAAGTCCTTTGTATTTGGGTTGAAGCACCTGTAACCTTTATGATCATTTGAATATCCTAGAAACACACACTTTTCTGCCTTTGGTTGTAGCTTGTGCCTCAATTCACTTGGCACATGTACATACAAGTACATCCAAATATCTTCAAGTGGGAAAGATCAGGTTTCTTACCATAATAGGCTTGATATGGTGTCAAGCCATGGATCCTGAGGTAGGAGCCCTATTCATTAGATACACGGCGGTATTTGCTGCATCACTCCAAAACATGTTAGGTACATTCATCTCATTAAGCATTGCTCTAGCGATCTCGGCAATGTATCTATTCTTTCTCTCTGCTACTCCATTTTGTTGGGGTGCGTACCTGCATGTTACTTGCCTCTTGATGCCTTGATCCATTAAAAAATCGGAAAACTCATTTGAGAAATATTCTCCCCCTCCATCGGACCTTAGCTTCTTGATATATGTACCTGTTTCCTTCTCTACCATTGCCTTGAATGCTTTGAAACATGTAAACACATCTGATTTGTTTTTGATGAAATAAACCCAAACCATCCTTGTGCAATCATCTATAAAAGTGACAAAGTACTTGTTACCTCCAATGGATTGCTCTTTCGTTGGCCCCCACACATCTGTATGTATCAACTCCAATGGATGTTGGCTTATGTAGCCACTCTTCTTGAATGGAAGTCTCGCTTGCTTCCCTAGTTGACAAGATTCACATAAATGCTTCATACCTTGTCCTTGGAAGTTGGGAAGACCTTCAACCAGCCTCTTGAATTGCATTTCCTTCATTCTTTGTATGTTGATGTGACCTATCCTCTTGTGCCACAAGTCCAACTCCGAAATCCTCTTGTTTCCATATGTG